>CAUYSK010100946.1:0-14361 GCA_963575035.1 Avahi laniger
ATTAATTTCTTTCTATTTTTGGTAGAGGTGGGGTCTCACTCTTGCTCAGGCTGGTCTCGAACTCCTGAGCTCAGAATGATCCGCCCACCTCGGCCTCCCAGAGAGCTAGGATTACAGGCGTGAGCCACCACGCCCGGCCTATTTGATTTTTCTTAAATCTGTGTTTACAATCCACTGGAGATTATTTTTGGGTGCTTCAGTTGCCATTTTGTGCATACTCCCCTTCAAAACTATATCATATTTACATTTTAATTGTACATTAAAAGAAGACACAGTGGAACAGCAGTGTTAGCAGGGAAAGCTGCCTGAATTTCAAGTCTTCTTTGTTCAGTAAATTTCCACTTGCCAGGTTCTAAAATTTTCTGAAAGCTCATAACATGATTTTGCCTCCAATCTAAGGGAAAAATCAAACTTTTCATGTTTGAGCTCATGGTAACCTCATAAAATTTTATGTCAGAATTTCCATATATTAATTTATAATAAAAATTCTAATTAAATAAAATGAACCAAAATATAACTATATTTTCAGTCACTCTTAGGCAAATGGAAAAACCACATGATAACTTGATTTCTTTAATTGTGTCAATAAGCTATACACTTCTTTAGAAGGTTGATCATTTCCTATCCATCTTTTTACTCTAAATAACTGGCACAGTAATCAGTAAGTATACAAATACTTGATGAATAAGTGAGTGAGGGAGGGAGTGAGTGAATTCTGACAGAATTATTTTAGACTATCATTTATAATTAAAATAAAATCTAACTATTTGAGTTGTCAGAGCATCATGTAGGTAAACTTTCAATACAAATAAACTATGCAGAGGGAAAATCTCAGAGTTCACCAAGATTGAAATGTCACCGCTTGTAAAGTAATTGTTACAAGAGACTGGCCTCCTTTAAATCAGAATAATTTGTTCCTTCTTTGATATATAGTTTCTACTTTTTATATCATATCAATGCCAAGTTAGTTAGTCCTGACATGGTTATTATAGAGGCAATTTTGCCTGTATTCACAATGAAATCTGGATTCTAAAAGATATGATGCTAGAATATTGCATGGATAATAAATACAGTATCTAGACTTAGAGAGAACTACATATATCATAGAAATTGCTAGGTAATATATATTTTCTTCTCTGTGAGTAATAGATCTTTTCTCATAATTTCTATTTAAATGAGTATGCTAAGGAGGTTTTGAAATAAATTAACAACATCTTGGAAGTAGAATGCACAATAGTCCCATGAGCATGATGTATCACCCACCAGAAAAAGTGCTTCCAAATTTATAACAAATAAGGTTGTTTTCTTTTCCTGTTTCTTCCTGAAGTCTTGGATTCATATAGCTCTAAATTCACAACCATGGAAAGAATACATGGTAAGAACCACAATATAGAAACCTAAAATTTATAAATTATGTGTGTATAATGGCTTTTGTTTCACATTCAATATCAAACTTATTCTGGCTCAAGTGCATGGTTATGAATTTACCTACAGAGTGCTGTAACAATGCATGTAACATTTCTTCTACACCAGGAAAATTAGATGGCCTAATTGTTATTTTGTCTCTAAGCCATTGTATTTTAGAAGATAAGTTATTTGAAGAATTTACTTTTTAAAAACGCTGTCTTGTCTGGGAAACTACGCGACCATACGGCCAGGATTTATGCTCTATGTGTGTTTGATGCTTCAGTGAACGCAAAATAATTGCACACATTAGTCCTGAAGCTTAGCCATTTAAGAGGAAGTCCATCAGATCTCAGATTTTTTCCCAATTACAACAATTCAATAGATGAGGGAACTGGGGAGAACTTATCCTCTCTTAGCCCTATTCTCTGTATTTGTAAGGTGAGGATACTTGAATCTGCCTATAATATGATTATCATATGAGATAACCAGTGAAAGTACTTTGTAAAATGCAAGGCAGTATAAAATTTCCAGTTAGTTGATATGCAATAATTCAACCACTGTAATGTTACTAAAAGTGGATTAGGAATCTTCAAATAGAGCATATCTGCATGCATCTAAAATTATGTATTCATCCATCCAAATAAGATTTATGAATCACCTACTGTGTATCAAATAATCTTTAACATAGTGGAGATTTGGCCAAATTTTCCTCCTTAAGAGCCTATGTTTTAGGAAGGGAGATAGACGTAAACAAGAAATATGTAATTTCAGTGTGAGGGGATAGCAAGAAGAAACATCTGTCTGAATCAATGACATTTTATCAAAGATTTGAATAGGTGGGGAGGATATTGTATGCCAAAGAAACATCAATCACAAAGGCTCTGTCTTGGAAAAATTGGTTCAGGCTTCAGTTTAGATGGCAGATCCAAACTAGTTTTGCCCCCTTTCGGCTTCTATAATAAAATACCATAAACCAGTAGCTTATAAACAACAGAAATTTATTATTTACAGTCTCAGAGGCTGGAAATTTCAAGATCAAGCCTAATTTGATGTTTTGGGGGATCCCATTTTTTGATTGATAAAGCAAAATGGTGACTTCTTGCTGTGTACTCACATGGTGGAAGGGCAAGCTAGCTCTCTGAGGTCCTTTTCATAAGGGTACTAAACACATTAATGAAGGCAGAGTCCTCTCAAAGGCCCCACCTCCTTATACCATCACTGTGGATGGTAGGATTTTAACGTATGAATTTGGGGGGAACACAAACCTTCAGACCATAGCAGAGATTCATTATTGCGAAAAAATAATCTTGTCATATTTTAATAACCACAAAAGACCATAAAGTGGCATCATGGTTGAGAGTTTGCATGTCATGCCAAGTGTGATAGGATGCCATTAGAGAATACTGAACAAGAAGACATGATCTGGTTTGCATTTTAAAGAAGATAACATTGGTAACTGTGTTTGGAAAAGTCTTAAGAGAAACAAAAGAGAAAACAGAGTGGTTTTCAGGTTGTCTAATTAGGTAGGTAATGAAAGATGCAACCAAAAATAGGCAATGAGTATAGAATCGATGAGCTAAAAAGCTCACTGAGCCATCATGTGTGGGGTGGGGTAAGGTAAGCTGAGGAATAAATCGGGAGTTTTAGGCATTTGTGAGGCTGGTGACGACAATGGGTAAACTAAGTGGAGGAACAGCTTGTTTGTTGTGCTTTGTTCTCCTTTTGTTGTGGGGCAGAAAGCAAAGATTCTGCTTTGGATATTTGAGATTCTCATTAGAGATGTCCAAATAAACCAAGTTCATTGTCATATGAGCAAATCTGGAAATCAGGGTGAGTTCAGAACTGGCATTATGAATTTAGGACTCAGCAGCATACATTTGGTATTTAAAGCCATGGGACTGAATGTGATTTCCTAGGAAGAAAGTATAAAGATAGAAGAAAGAGGTCCAAGAGCTGAAGACTGAAAAACTGTTATATTTAGAGGTTAGGAAGAAGATCAATATTCTTCCGTTTAACAGTTTTAGTCATTTATTTTCTAAAATATGAAGAAAGGTTTATGAAAAATTAACATGGCTAAATTAATAACCCCATTTGTATTGTACCTATCCTATTTAGTATTTTTACTTTTAACCAATATTTATCTCAGCTATTTAATCTCAAATGAATTTTATGTGAAACCCATTAACTTGTTATAGCACAGTACATTTACAGGAGATTAATTATTTAAGGATAACTAAAGAATGCTCATTCTTATATTTCTTATATATGAAAAAAATTATATTACACCTTCAATGTTCCTTACTAAATCTCTATAAATGAAATATATTCATGACTGTAAAAGATTTCTAAATGTTTATAAAGGCTTGTATGATCAATGATTTTAAAAACTGTTATTCTGAATGTCATGGAATTAGGAGGATGTGACCTCACGGCCTCATTCCTTAACTAAACAGAAAAATAAATCTAGTAAGCGTGTTTTTGAGTAACCGTTTTGTACATAGCTCTATAGCCATTGATTAGGATTTTACAAAGGAAGTGAAAGATACAATGAGTACTAATTCCCAGTTGGGAAATTTGCAATCTAATAACTAGCTGGAGATTGGTTTGGTGACAGAACAGGAGGTCTGGTTGGAATTTCTGCAACTGAAGAGGGATAGGCTAATTAATATGAAAGAAGGTAATTTTTATTTAATTTAGGAAGGTCTTTATGATTTACCACATGATTTCTAAAATAAGAATTTAGATAATTAAATGTTGGTTGACTATATCATTTGGTCCAGCAATCCCACTGTGGGTATTTACCCAAAGGAAAAAAAGTCATTTTATCAAAAAGACACGTGCGCTCGAATGTTTATAGCAGCACAATTCACAACGCAAAGAGGTGGAATCAACCCAAGTGTCCATCAATACATGAGTGGATTAAGAAAATGTGGTATGTGTATACTAGGGAGCACTACTCAGCCATAAAAAACTGAACTAATTCCTTTTGTAACAATCCGAATGGAACTGGACAGCATTCTTCTAAGGGAAATATCACAAGAATGGAAAAACAAATACCACATGTAGTCACTATTAAATTGGAACTAATCAGTCAACACCCATGTGCACATATGGTAGTAAAACTCTACAAACCCAAGCAGTGAGACGGTGGAGGGGAGGGGTAAATTCACCTTTCTACTTATTCATTTTTTTTTTTTTCACAGAGCCCTATTCCTCCACCTACCTCTTAAGTATTTATGCTTCTGAGAGATCTGTTTTGTCAGGATCATGTTCTCTGCCTTGTTCTTTCTTGGGCTCAGATCTTTTTTATGTGCATATGGAGTATGTCCACATGACTACCTCATGGTGATCATATCAACACTGACAGGTCAAAGGAAATTAACCTCTTTCATTATCCTAACTTGTACTCCCATACTTCATACATTAGGAATTGTAAATGGCAATCTATACAGATTCTCTCAAAAGGTAGTGAGTTATTGAGTTGTTTTTTTTTTTTGTTTGTTTGTTTTTATTGCAGTGACTTCTAAACTGCCTATCTCCAGATGGGATATACTATCAGTATTTTTGTAAAATCCGTAACTGGCTTATGTTGCTAAAGTACAAATATGTTCTAAAGTTTCTATCCTTGGTGTAGAATGTGAATTAATTGTATATATTTGGTTTGTTTATTAAGATTCTTCAATGCCTTCCTATTGCCTTTAGAGTTGAAATTTAACATTCTTGGCAGGACACATGTGTTCCCCCATGAACTAGATCCAAGCTAATTATTTAACACTAAGATTTCTACACTTTCTTCTGTTTTTTTTCTTTGGGGTACTTGTTTTGAACTGGATACTTAAAATCACCCCACATATCCCAGGCTATTACATCTTTTTAACTTTGCACATACTGTCCTTCCTGTTGGAATTGTCTTTCTTTGACTCTTTCCTTCTTCACCTATATGAGTGATCAAGATTAAGCAGAATCCTCACTTCCTTTGGGTATCCTTATCTCACCTCCACCCACAGATTGGTTTAGTTACTCCCATCTGTACTGCTATAAGAATACATCTGCGCATGTCTATGTTACAGTGACTGCCACTCTCTGTTCACTTGTTAATGTTTTCACATTCACCTATGAGGTCCATTGAAATACAGTTTTTGTTTTTTTATCTCTGTGTATGTCAAGTGTATAGCGATAGCAATGAAAGGTTGCAGAATAAAGAAAAGAAGGAAAAGAAAAAGGGCAAAAGGGAGGATAGATGGAAGGAATAATAGATGCAATAATAGTTGCAATATAGAAAATATAAAATTAAATAATAAGTGCTTTGGGGATGAATGGTAAACCTTTGCCTAAATATGCAAAACTATGCATTAACTTTAAATTATAAAGTGAAGGGATATATATGTATATGAATATATATACACATATATGTAACATACAGTATATCATATAAATGAGTATATGTTACTATTATATATATGTATACACATGTAAACTAAAACCTGAAGAGAGCGTAAGGTTTAGACCTTTATATAGAGACATACTGAACCTTTTAATTTGTTGAAACAGTATGTTTTAAATTTAAAGGTACTTTAGAGATCATCTAATACTATGTTTCTCAATTCTGGCTGCAAATTTAAAAAACAAAACAAAATACTTTAGAAGCATTTAAAAAATACAATAGCAACTATTCGTGGAAATGTAAATTACTACAGAAACTATAAAAAATTGTATGATTGTTACCAAAAAAAATAAAAATATAAATACCATATGATCTAGTAATCTTACTACAGAGTATATATCCAAAAGAAAGGAAATCAATATAGTAAAGAGATATCTGCACTCCCATGTTTATTGTAGCATTATTAACAATAGCTAAGATACAGAATCAACCTAAATTTACATCAATGTTTGAATGGATAAAGAAAATGTGGTATTAATATTAGTATCCCTAGTGTATACAGTGGAATATTACTCAGCTATAAAAAGAATGAAACCGTGTCATTTGCAGCAACATGGATGAAACTGGAGGTGATTATTTTAAGTGAAATAAGTCAGGCATAAAAAGACAAATATCACATGTTCTCACTCATATCTGGGAGCTAATAATGTGGATCTCATAAAGATAGGTTTTTTGCTCTGAAGAGAGTAGATTGGTGGTTACCAGAGGTCAGAAGGATAGCAGGGAGGTATAATGAAAAGATGTGGATTAATTAATTTGGGGTACAAGAATACAACTAAATATAAGAAATAAAACCTAGCTCGATAGATCACCAGGGTGACCACAGTTAACAATGCTCTATTGTATATTTCAAAGTAACTAGAAGAGAATAAGGCCAATGTCCCCAGTATAAAGAAAAGATAAATGTTAAAGGTGGTGGGTATCCCCTTTTCCCTGATTTGATCATTAAACATTACATGAATGTATCAAAATATCACATTCTCCCCAAATACATACATTTATTATGTATCAATAAAAAGAAAAAGTTACAACACTCCAGGAGCATTTAGAAACATCAACGGCAAAACCCCATTTCAGACCAATTATATCCTGCAAAGGAGTGTGAGCACAGTGATTCCAATATGCAGCCAGGGTTGAGAGCCACTGGTCTGGTATAGAAACCTCATTTTACAGTTGAGAAAACTGAGAATCTTTACATGTAATCTTTAAAAGCTTTGGTCATCTGGTTCCCTGGCCCAGAGTGATTGAGAGCAATCAGAGCGGAAGGCTGTTAGAGGCAAGCAGGATGATCACAGATATGACAGCTGACAGCTTGACAGGCACTGCATCACCTCAGAGTGTGATAATGGATGTTCATGATGAAGCCTGCAAGTCATCAAGATAAGAGTAAACTCCCCGTTAGAGGCTTCTTTTTAAGAAGGAAAAATAGTCCTTCAGGAGATTTCTATCAACAAATAATTAAAATCAATGTTTCAAAGAGACCCAAAAGTCAGTTTCTACTTTTGGAACGTTCAGTAGGTACATTCCCCTTTAGTGGGATTATCTTTTGGGTTGTGGGAAGAGACCTGGACTAGCACTCAAAACCTGCATTCAAAGTTTGACTATGGCATGTATTTTCAGCATAATCTTAAAGACATGATGAAAATTTTTTGAGTCTTCTAAGTTCTCTCACATAAAAACAGAAAAAATAATAAACACGTAATAGGTTATAATGAAGATAAAATGAGGTTAAGTGTGTTTTGAATAAATATTTATATCTGTTCCCATCCTGTAAAGGATGTAAGGAGGCTGAACAAAATGATATGCAAAATAAACAATTCAACTGATCTGAATGAAATAAAAAGGACATTCAGTAATATTTAGTGTATAACTATCTTCAAATGTGATTATTATTAGTCTTAATTATGTTTTTTTATTATAAATCATATATTTCCATTAAATTAACATTTTGGTACTTATTGTTTTAAGTGATTAGATAAAAGCTCTGTTTAGCTTTAAAATTATGTATTATGCCTGAAAAACTCTGTATTGGATTACCGAAAAACCCTGTCATGATAAATCCATACATAAAAAAATGCTTAATAAAAATTTGGAATATTCTTTCACCTTTGCCTAAGAAATCTGGATAGAAAAATGTGGAAAATGTTGATAATCATAAAAAATATGTAATTTGATAATTTTAGAAAATATAACCTAGAGTTTTTCAAAAGGACATATTTTTATGTCTGAGAAAATTTAAGAATTTAATCAAGCTCATCAATGTGTTTATTCATTCAAATATTTAGCATTTATACCGATCTATCCGATTTTTGACTGTAGATTTTGTGGTTGTTTATTGTTTGTGTCTCAAAATTTGGATTTTTATGATGTTAAATTGGAAACATTTACAATTTATGTTTTAAAAGGACATAAAGACAAGGAAATAAAATGTTTTATACTTTTGTGGCAATGCTATCAATTATCATATATAAATATTTTTAAGTTAAATTTTACAACCAATATTTTGAAATATTTTACATTGAGATTCAATAATAAATATGAGAGTTGGAGAGCAGTTGCAGATGCTTCAGTAACTTCTCTTATTGAATTTCTATGTTGAGTGAACATAAAATTTGCATTAAAATTAGAAATGTATATATAATGTTCACTTAGAAGTTCAAAATCATTTAAACCATATGATGAGCAACCTTTCAATGGAATAACATTATTCTATTCTTTTCAGATACAATTTTCAGTATAGTTAAAATTAGCTGATTGATAATTCTCTTTTTGTTCAAATCCATACAGTTAAAATAGTTAAGTATCTAATATAAGACATAACTTTTTCCTATTCTTCTATTGGCTAAAAATAAAATATTCCTGTGTATTTAAAAATAAAGTCTAATTTTTCTGGTTGAAATGAGGAATGTAACTAGGAAATTACTATTGTATTGAAAGTTGATCAAAATGTATTAAAGTTCACTTAAAGCAATTTTATCTTGATCAACTAATTTATCATGATTAGCAAAATTGTGTAATTATTATGTGATTAATTATTATGTGTGGTTGTGTGTGTGTGTGTGTAATTGTGTGTGTTATTAGGTTTACTCTGGGAGTTTGTAAGAATAAGGGAATGATACATGACACAGGTGCTTTCTGATAATGATGATAAACCCAACAGTTCTATAAGACTTACTCTGTGTCAGTTAATATTTTACATATAGTAACTCAAATCAATATGATAGAATATCTCCATTTTGTAGATGAATATATGGAGGCACAGAGTTTAGGTAACTCATACAAAGTCACACAGTAATAGTAGCAGAACTCTGATTTGCACCCAGTCTGTTTCTACAGAACAGTTGCTTAACGACTGCTCATACTACCTTGAAAATGTGAATGTCTTCTTTAAAATTAGATATGGATATGGTAGTCATCATTTTGGCAATAAAGCATGAAATTCAAGTAAATGCTATGTGATAAATTACATATTTTTCATATTTAGATATATATTTATATGCATTTCATATAAAAATATGACTATTTTAAAATATCCTTCAAGTATCTAAGATAGCTTTATAATATTCCTTGGATCAAGATACAAAGAAATAGAAGTAATACTATGCACAATCTGCCAGTTATTTAAGCCCTTTATTTGTCAATAAATTAAGGCCAGAGGCTCTTGTTTCAGAGCAATTGAATTTGAATATTACAAGTTGCTGATACTATTGACTCTTAGAAATAAATTTCAGACTGGAAAATCCCTGTGAAAACAATCGACCTAGTCTTTGCATATTCCCAATAGCAGAGAAGCATTCTCACTTACTATATAGATTTTATTTCCCTAGACAATGGGTCAACAAACTAGAATTCATATGTCAAAGTCAACCCTGATCTGTTTTTGTATGACCTGCAAACTAAGAAAAGTTTTCACATGGTTTTAAGTGGTTGAAAAAATAATCCAAAAAATATTTTGAATCATATAAAAATTCACATTTTAGTGTCCATAAACAATTTTTATTGAACACTGCCATACTCATTTGTTTATGAGTTGTCTATGGTTTCATTTCCACTCCAAGAGCATATTTGAGTAGCAGTAATAGAGACTGAATGGCCTGAGAAGCTGAAAATATCTACTATCTAAACACTTACGGAAAACATTTGTTGAAGTCTGCTTTGTGTATTGAAATCTTCTTTCCATGGTCTGGTTTGCTTGCTTGTTCATAGAATAGGAATATGAATTCTAGTGATGTGCAGGTCTCTAAGTCTTGTATTTCTGACCATTTATCCTACTGTCTGAAAATCAAAACCCAGATTCTTACATGTTGGCCTGGATTTAACACTTGAATACTGTGTCAATTCTGCCTAGTTTGGTATATGTCAACTGTGTGGCAGGTGTGTTCCAAATCCTCTTCTACTATAAGACTTTCATTTGACCTCACAGTGATTCCACTCTTAGTTTGTATACCAGATTTTACTCTTACTTCTTACACTCCTCTTCCTCTTAAAATTTTACCTTGTATTTTGCAACAAAATTTCTACTGTGTGTATTTTGTAGACTATACTTAAATGGCCTGGTCTCTTTTGTACTATGGAAGTTTAATAAAATGTAAATAATAGACATCAAGCAGCTGTATAGAGCAATTTCTGCATGTTCCATGGTCAAAATGCTTCCCAAATGTATACATTGCATATTTCTTTCCCTTACCAATCATTCAGCACAAATTACTGTTGATTCCGATGACAGATGTGTCTTCCAGGGGAAATGATATTGGGCTACAGTTCTGTGCAAGTCAATTTGAATAAAGGTAACATGTTTTCAAGAGCTGTGTATTTACTCACATGATCTAGTTACTGTTTATTAGATTGATAAATGTTCACCAAATATCAGTTTTGGGGAAAAGCTCCTGCTTCCTTGCTTAGAGATATCAGATTCAAAGCGTGTCAGAAAGACTAGTCGATGTGCTAAGCTCATGTCACCTCTGAGAAAATACTTAAAACATTTTCCTCAAAGGTATTCTTAGAGCACAAAGCTGTCTTCATGTTTCTAATTACCAAAACACTTGTGGAGAAACAAGGGAATTCCTTGTTAGGATTCTTGTTGCTTTTCATGAAATAATAATTTTGTTCGTGACTCACTCAGAGCACATGAGAGTCTATGAAGAGTAAAGATAAAGTAATAATTCTCAGTAAATGTAGATCTCATTTTTGTGTAACTTTTCTTTTGAAAAGAGCAAACAATGAAATGCTCAGAGATGTTAAAGAAAAGTGCCGTGGACAAATAGACTTCTTTTCTAAATGTGGCATGATATATCATTGATATTCGAAGACTGAATGGATTACTGACTTACACTGAAAGATTTATATGGTTGAATATTTAACAAAGATCCATTCTTAGCTATGAGACTTTTTGAAGATAAATATTATTATATCATATTTATGTGTGCTATTATAATTTAAATGGCAATGCTGATCTTAGAGCTATAAAAATAATTAGGCTAATGATGTCAAAGTGCATGTCTTCTTTAGAATAACTAAAAATTGGAGGTTTGTAACTAGCTATGATCTAATTGTTGGCTTTAGAAGACTTCTCTGATGTGTAGTACCTTTGTGACATTACCTGAAAAGACACAGCACAATGTAAGGACATATGCATTATGATTTTTTAAAATACTTTAATCCTAAAATGCATGAAGCTTGTTTTAGGAATTGTAGTTTTGATTACCACTTTTCCAGTTTCATTGGTCAAGAGAAAAATGAAGGTGATTTTGTATAACAAGCGTTTCAAAATGTACTTGTTTCCTTGAATTGTAAATTGTGGGAAACTAAAAGAAGATACAATGTTTTATTTTTGTGTTATTTTATTTGCTTTTTTGAAACTATTTCTAATAGTTTCTTTCTAAATAAAGTTGCAGGCACAATTAGACTAACTATTGGGCAACATAATTAATCATCTCCAATTTTCCCTGAGGAAAACGATCAGTTACTTGAACATTACTCTTTTTTACAATCTTTTATTCTCTTCCCTCTTTGATTCCAAACAGGGAAAATTGAAATTGTATAATTTTACACAATTTTGTATAGTCTATATAAAACTTGTATAAAATTTCTAAC
The DNA here is from genome assembly GCA_963575035.1 of Avahi laniger. Lineage (NCBI taxonomy): Eukaryota > Metazoa > Chordata > Mammalia > Primates > Indriidae > Avahi > Avahi laniger. Next base: position 11,945 of record CAUYSK010100946.1, read on the forward strand.
GTAATCATTTCTCTATAATGGGCTTCAAGTTGTTTTATCCTCTTCCCAGGGCCAAACAGAAGAAAATTATAGAGAATCAGAGAAATGCTTTTCAAATCCATTAAAGTTTTGTCACCTCAACAAAAGCTGGCCTCTCACTGACTATTGTATCATTTAAGTTTACTATACTTCTTATGCTGTGTGATGATCCTATTGCTAATTTTGATACTTGACTCGATTAAAATAAACGAATTCTGTTTGTCACCTCAAAGTCATTTTTTAACTAAAGTACAATGTGGAGTGTATAGAAAAGGGGGAATGGATTATTGGTTATTCTATTCTATGTGACTATGAGCAACATACATTGCCTTAGTGAACATCAGGCATAAAATGAAGGATGCTAATATTAATATGAACTAAATTTTTTAGATAAAATCAGGCACATATTATTTAAATTTCATAGATCATTTAATTAGTTATGTTCTCACATCTGATTAAGACTATTATATCCTTTCATATACTTAGGTTATTAAATTTGTTATATCTCAAATAAGAAGCAGTACAATTAATCAAAGTATCTAACTAAACTATCGGCACAGTATTACCATCTTAATGGTAGCTTGTTTATGCTAGCAGTGAAGAAGCCTGGAGAGTGAATGGTGATGAAATCACTAAAGGTATTTTCCGCAGCTTGTTGAGAATTGAATACTTTTCTCTTTTTTTTAATTTCTGTGTATTATGGGGGTACAGATGTTTAGGTTACGTATGTTCCCCTGCCGCCCTCTCCGTCCCCCAAGTCTGAGTTTCAAGTGTGTCCATCCCTCGGATGGTGCACATTGCACTCTTTGTGTATGTATATACCCGTCCCCTCCTTCCCCCTCTCCCCGTGAACGTGCCTGATCTCGTCTGATCTCGGAGAATTGAATACTTTTCCCTGCAAGAAGTGGTCCAAAGTCTGCAGGCACTGGTAATCACTTGGTGCAAGGTCTGGTGAATACAGGGGATGAACAGAAAGTTTCCAAGCCCAGCTTCTGTAGTTTGAGCAGCTTTGTTTGTGCCACATGTAGTGGAGCATTGCCTTGCAAGGGGATTGGCCTGTCTCTGTTGACCAATCTCGGCTGCTTAATCAAAAGCATCCTCGTCATTCCATCCCAGTGACCGCAGTAGACAGCCACTGTAATGGACGGACCAGGTCTCATGAAGTTGTAGTGGATAATACCAGCACTAGATCACCAAACAGACACCATTACCTTTTTTTTTGATGAATATTCAGTTTTTGGACTGTGTGTTGACACTTTATCTTTATCCAACCATTGTGCCAAATGCTTGCGATTTTCACAAAGAATCTATTTTTCATCACACTTAACAATATAGTGTAGAAATGGGTAACCTTTGTGTCGTGACAGCAAAGAAAAGCAAGCTTTGAGACGATTTCTCTTCTGATGCTCATTTAATTCATGAGGAATCCATCTATCCAGCTTCTTTACCTTGCCTATTTTTTCCCAAATGGTCCAATATTGTTGGAGTAATAATGTCAAACCTTGCTGCTAATTCATGTGTAGGTTGAGATGGATTCACTTCCACTACAGCTTTCAGCTCACCATTATCCACCTTAATCTCAGGTCGCCCACGTGGCTCATTTTCAAGATTAAAATCACGGAAAGGAACTTCCCGAACCACTGATACATTGTGCATTCATTAGCCACATCTTTCCCATACACTTCGTTAATATTTCGATCTGTCTGCTCTTCATTGGTTCTACAACAGAACTCATATTCGAAAATAACATGACTTTTTGACTTACCCATGGTTTCACAAAAATTGCTCTAAAAAAAATTATAAAGATACTCACGAGCCAAAATGTGCATTTGAAAGACTGAGGATGTACCTGCACAATAAAAATAAAACAAGGAGTGTCAAAGTGCTACGTCAAAGATATCAACTATTGGCCTAGGCAAGGAATTCTTGAAGAAGAACCCCAAAGCAATCGCCACAGCAACAAAAGTAAATAAGTGGGATCTAATCAAATTAAAAAGCTTCTGCACTGCCAAGGAAACAATCATTAGAGTGAATAGACAGCCCACAGAGTGGGAAAAAATATTTGCTCTCTACACATCTGATAAAGGGCTGATAACCAGAATCTATCTAGAACTTCAAAAAATCAACAAGAAAAAATCAAATAACCCCATCAACGAATGGGCAAAGGAAATAAACAGAAATTTTTCAAAAGAAGACAGAATAATGGCCAGCAAACATATAAAAAAATGCTCAACATCTCTAATTATTAGAGAAATGTAAATCAAAACCACAATGAGATATCACCTAACCCCAGTGAGATTGGCCTCTATCAAAAAATCACAAAACAACAAATGTTGGCGAGGATGTGGAGAGACAGGAACACTCCTACACTGCTGGTGGGACTGCAAATTAGTGCAACC
>CAUYSK010100951.1:0-21273 GCA_963575035.1 Avahi laniger
GCACAATTCACAATTGCAAAGATGTGGAAACAACCCAAGTGTCCATCAATACATGAGTGGATTAATAAAATGTGGTATATGTATGCCATGGAGTACTATTCAGCTTTAAGAAACAATGGTGATATAGCACCTCTTGTATACTGGATAGAGCTGAAACGCATTCTACTAAGTGAGGTATCCCAAGAATGGAAAGACAAGCACCACATGTACTCACCATCCAATTGGTATTAACTGATCAACACATAAGTGCACATATAAGAATAACATCTATTGGATGGTTGGGCAGGGGGGAGGGAGAGAGGACGGGTATATACATACACAAAGAGTGCAATGCGCACCACCCGAAGGACGGACATATTTGAAACTCGGACTTGGATGGGGGGGCAAGGGCAACATACGTAACCTAAACATCTGTACCTCCATAATATGCTGAAATAAAAAAAAAATGGTTCCAACATAGACAAGCCAAAAGTATGTCCTCAAGCTTACAAATTACTTTTTCCTGAAATCAAGTAACCATATGAAATATATAACTTGAATCAGAGTTGGGAATAAACTTTAAATTTTTCATGTGATATTTATTAATATATATTGCACGCTAATGGGACCTTCAGAACTGCATACTACACGCGCACCTTTATGCCTCAGTTTTATAGATCTTGGACTCACCTGCTATTTCAGATACCTTCTAGAGTAGAAGTTGCTCAACATGCTCATTACCTCTATCTATGGCAGAATCAAATTGCTTCCTCACTTATAATTCTTCTGTGGTTTTATTTGTACCAACTAAATCTCAACAGAGATTTTGAGTTTCTTCCTTTCCCAGAGCTCCTCTCTCTACCTCCATCTTTTTCATAAATAAGTCAAAGTGATTTTAAAAACAAATGAATAACCACTCTTCAAGCAAATGAAAAGAATACACAGTTTCCAAATGCCTTTTACCTGAGTACTCTATGGAATGCTATTTTTTTTCTCTTTGCTCCAAAGAACAGCAATTCTTTACAACAGGTTAATACATAATAATTTGAAACCAGATTGCATTCTTGAGGGGCTGTAATGAAAGAAATCAATTTCCTGAATACAAATAGATTACATTTTTTTCTCTTTGAATACTATGATAGGAAGCTTTTTAATTACGTACTTTTCATTATAGTTTGGTATCCTTATCAAATAATTATTTTCTACTCATTTCATAAAACAACACTCCCAAAGGACTGAGTTTGTTAATCTATATTTTGACAGAGAGCTATTTTTGTTTACTTACATGTTTCACAGAAGGGAAGGAAGCTGCAAAATATACCCTGTGCCCCTACATAATTATGAAACTGAAATGCTACTCCAGGTGAGGAGCGAGGATAAAAGGTTGATGTGCTGTAATATAACATTTAGGTATTTTTAAAATACAGCAATGGAGACTTACAAGAAAAGAGTGATAAATTTTCTTTAAGATGTAAATATGACTCATGAATACCTCAGTAAGAATTTGGGAAGGAGATAATACTGAAAAGAATATGTGCCCATTTTGTGTTGAAAAGGAGCTCTTGGGTTGAGGAGGTCTTACCTTCAAACCATTGATACCTAAAGGACTAGAATTATTGAATGGCAAAGGATGTTTTCAAAGAAAGCTTATAAGAGGAAAAGGAAAAAGAGAAGATAATATGTAGATTAGGTCAAAGAAGTCAGTCTTGGGAACACCTAAGAGCTTGACCTAAAAGCATAGAACAGAAAGAGGAGACAAAGAGAAAAGATTGTCACCAGGACCTGGCCTAGGGGCTAATTGCAAAGATGGCCAAGTTTCTGGGGAAGTTATAGAGGCAGGGAAAAGAAGTTAGGTGAGGATACATCTTTGACACTATTTGGGCAGGATCAAGCTTCTGTAGAAACTCAAAGGAAGGCCGTTAAGTCAATACTTGGACTCAGAAGAAGAATTAGAAGTTGCATGGACTATCCAAAATCCCATAATTACACTTGCAGAATAAAGGGGAACAGATATGTAGAATATGAAATTATTCAATTATGTGTCAAGATACCAGGCATGATATTAAACAGTCTTGCAGCCTTGCATAACTCTTACGGTGTAGTTTTCTCCTTTATAAATGAAAATAAAAATATAAAATTTTATAAAAATTTTTACAAACACATCCCTTAGGTTCAGATCTTATATTCTAGGAATATGACACTAATGTAAAAATTCTGGTTGCATTTAATCTGCCCCATGCTTCTTAATAGGGGAGAGGGCAAATATCACTCCAGGAGTGATGTTTGGTGGTATCTAGAGACATTTTGTTTGTCACGACTGTGGCAATGTTACTGGAATCTAGCAGGTACAGGCCAGGTATGCTACTAAACATAAACAGGGAAGACACCCACAATAAAGAATTATTTAGCACAAAATGTCAACAGTGCTGAGGTTTAGAAATTCTGCTATAGGTCAGAATTTTTTTGTATCCAATTATTGTTTACTGATCAGTTCTATAGCTCCTTTAAGTAGAAAACACTGGTGTAAACATTCCATTAGAGAGAATAGGCTTGAGCTGGGGTCAGAGATTTCTAAAGGAGTAAAGCTTACCCTTGAAAATATCCACTAATGAGAAAAGACTATCATGATCATATTTATCATAGAATAGCTAAGGAAAAATTGTTATTTCTTTAGTTCTCTAATGAAGGCCTCTTCAGCAAGGGGAGCACATTCTGGGAGCCAGGAGATATGGGTGCCAGTGTGTTTCATCTTGTTCTGTCATTATCCAGTTGTAATTGGAGTAACGCAGTCACTAAGATTTGATGTTCAGAGTTAATATTTGTTTTGCCTTCTGTCAAGGTTGCTATGAAAATCAAAGGAGATATGAAAGTGATTTGAGAAGTTAAATGTGCTAGAAAGATATAAAAAGTCACTTATGCTCATGTTTCACAATATTTAAAGCATTTTCTCTAGCTAAATCTTGCTATATATTATATTGAGCTCAACAAAGATTTGAATTCCAATTTGGAAAAGCATAGCATTAGATATCATACAGATTAGAGACCAAAAAAAAGTAAATTTCTGCTTACTAAGAGTTGATAGTCTAGTTTGGTAAATATATCAGTTATCTATGACCACTATAAGACTGCATAATAAACAATTATGAAACCTTAATTGTCATACAACATTAAACATTTATTGCTCATATTTCTAAAATCAGCTTGGGTTTAGCCAGGCAGCCCTGTCTTGGCTTAGTTTACTCATATATTTGGAGTTTGGCTGGCTGTCAACTAATTTAGGATGTCTTGGCTGGGGCAACTGGCCTCGGACCACGTATCTCTCATCCTTCTGTAGATGAGCCATGAGCATGTTCTCATGCTGATGGTAGACGGCAAGCTTCTGCTTCTATCTTGCCTGATAACATTCCTTTGGTCAAATAAGCCACATGCCTGAACCCAGAGTCAAAGGCTGGGGGAAGACCACTTTATCCGCAGCGAGTGAACACTGCAAAGTCACATGGCAAAGGATGTAGATACAAGGAGTGGTTAAGATTTGGGCCAATTATACAATCTACTCCAGGAAATACATACAGTCGCTGGATTATAAGGAGTCACATTCAGATCTGATGAAGAGGATTATGCTTCACCCAGATTTTCTGGAGTTTCAGTTGGATGAAGTTACTGAATATAATTTTGAGTTGACTCCCTTACAGAGGTAATGAGTTTGTTTTATGTGTAAGAAGAGTGGTATACAAAAATATCTGATTGTCAGAGTGTCAGACAGTGAAAAACACAGCTAACTGCGTCAAAGTTTGCACTTTCTTTCTCTCTGAATCTATGTGGGGTCATGTGACTAGTTTTCTCCAATGGAATATAAGGGGAAGTAAACATGTCTTTTCCAGGACAAGGTAATTAAGAAGTAGATATGCATCCCATTTTCTTTCTTCCCCTTTCTTCTGAGTGGAGACAAAGTACTTTAAGGCCCTAGGAGATGTCAGAGCCACAAAAAAGACAGAATCTGGATCTCTGAGTTTCCATATAAAAGAATCACCCTTCAATCATTAATAACAGCATGGGACTAGTACCTGACTTTGAAATAAACAGTTAAGTCATTAAAATTTTTAGATTAATTTGTCATATAACCTGGAATTATCCTAATACAACATTATTTTATTAATAACACAGTTATCAATTTAAATTAAAAAACCTGTAAGAATTAAAGATGATCTTTCTTAGAAATTTAGTACAGCTTCCTACCCAAACCTGAGAATTCGAATTTCAAACCCATTCTCACCAAATGGGTATCCAATCCATGTGAATATTTCTAGTGATGGTAGGCTTACTAATTTCTGAAGCTACCATTTCACTTAAAAAAGATGTTCTGTTTATTGGAAAAGCCTTCCCTAGTTTGAATTGGCTGTCACAATTCTACCCATTTGCCCATTCTAGAATTATCAAACATAAGCTGTACAGGGAGGATCTTTTATTATTTCAAGTTATCTATGGACTCTACTTTAAACCATATTGCCTTTTATTCTCAGTTTAATCCTGACTTAAAGAAAATAAATTAAACTTTAAACTTCCTTGGGGAAATTCAACAACAGTAATTATATATCAAAGCTACAATATGCTTTGTAAACTGTGATAACCACAACCCACCTTAACACTATGATAGGTTAACTTTCATTGTGTAGTTGAGAAAAATAATGCATTAAAAAAATCTGAAATATATAATGAAAGTCACAGAATAAGTTAGGGCAAAAACAATCATTTGAGACTTTTAAGGGTTCTAAACATACAGCGGTAGGGAGACCACAAAATCATTTTGCAAATATATGCATTTTACTATGTTTGGATTTGATAACATTTTGAGGTTTTCTTTCCAATATTTTGACATAAAAAAGGATTTGTATTAACTAAGTCAACCAGAGATATTTTATGTAATTTCTAAGAAATTCTGTTTTTTGAAGTCCTGTAACACCAACATCTTGTATCCATTATTTTTATTTATACTTTTTTCTTCTGACTTGAATATTGGTTAAATTATGCAAAGCTTCCAAGAGGAAAGCTTCATATTAAAAACTTCTTACCCCGTTTGTGCATTTTTACTAACCAATCATTCAGGATTTCTTTTCTCGCCCCAGACCTGCTAGAATATGGTAGATGGCGACCTCTACTGGTTATCAGATAATGTAGCCAAAGCCACCTGGACATTTCAGCAAACAGCAAATTTTCTCTATGATACATAGGGGGAAATTACCAGAATTAATTGAAAAATAAATGTTTAAGAAAAATAACAGATTCTTGTTGGTTTTAATGCAGTTTGAAGTTCTATATTTAATAATTTATTTAGTTTAAGAAATGTGTTTTGAGTTTTACCCCATCTGTGTTTTATTTATTTTTTGAGAATAAAAGCATAGTTGCTACAGAGTCGTTAGAACACATATTTCAGATTTCAAAAGCAATGCTTGCAGTTGTAGTTATGCTGAATGAATGAGTTGTAGATATCTTCTGTCCAATATAGTACCTATGGTTAACAATACAGTATTGTGCACTTAAAAATCTTTTAAGAGGGTAGATCTCATACTAAATGTTCTTACCACAATAAAATAAAAATAAAAATAAACTATGCTTGATAGACTTTTACTTATTACAAAAGAATACAAGCTTGTTGAGAAAAAAAATTCAAACACTCTAGAAGTGAGGCCAGTAAAAATGTAAGTCTGTTCGTCAGTGCTTCCCCAGTCTAACTTTCCAGGATTCGGATTAATTTATCATGAGAAAATTTATTTCTGGTGTACGGATTACCTAGTTTAGAATCTTTGTTTTAGTTCAGGCTGATGGAATGGAAGCATACATTGACCTCTAGAGTAACACGGTAAGAAGGAAAAGAAATAAAACATTTAAAAAGACACCTTCCTTCCATGTCCTTGAAGAACTGAATGCCCAAGAAGACTGCCTGCTGGTTTTACCAGATGGAAGACTTAACCAGTTCTTTCTCCTAAGTATCAGAGTGCTAGTACTAATTTTCTAAGGGATAGGAAAAAGAACAAAGCATGCTTAAATGTGTTTGTCCCAAATTTAGGTGTTCAAAGTTTAGCATGGTGTAAAACTCAATATTTAGAGTTGTCTTTCACTGTCAGTGAAAAGCTGCTTGACTAGCATAAATATTAATACAAATTTAGTTTGTTTTTTCATAATAGGCCAAATATCTTTAAAAATATTAAATTTGCCGAATAACGAGGATTTTTGTTACTAGACATTTATTACTAGACATTTAGCACAAGATAATGCCAATGAAAACAAAAAATCTTAGAAGTTTCATGGACTTCATGGTTTGATTTAACCTGTAAAAAAGAAACTGACACTTAAGAGATCTTTCTTACTCAGGATGAAGAAAAAGGAATGCTGGAATTGAATGTTCTGTGCGTATAAATTTTTACTACAGTTTCAAGATATGTTAATAGTTATGATACAAACTGCTCAAAGGTGGGTAAAATCGTAGGTATTTCAAGTCCTTGAAAGTAGGAAGGAAAAAAAATTGTATTCCAAGGAATTTACTGAATGGGTACAGAATAAAACACCATTCTCCAATAAATGTCAATATTCACTAAAAGATTTAATCATTTTGTCTTAAATTAAAGGCATTTGCTTTCTAGGTAGACAGGGGACGTTTTGGAACTAGATTTTAATGGCTGTTCAGGGTACAGAACTACCTCCCGCTAACAAAGTGAATCAGGCTAGTGGTTTTCGGTTGCTGGTCTGCAGACCAGCTCTGGTTTGCCACAATATTTGCACTGGTCCACAATGAAAGTAGAATACTCAGATAAATGAAGATAATTTTTCACAAAGCTAAGTACATTAAATTCAAAGATCTGGGCTTTAAATTGCAAATGTTTGTACTGTCAATTATCTTTTTTGATAAAAAGGATAGTAATATAATAAAATGAAAATTAATAAAAAAATTAAAACTGATCTTATTCAGCAAAAGAAAAAACTTGACAGTGCTGTTTCCCCCTCCACATACTTTTGAAATTTTATTTATTTTTAAAATCCCAAAACCCATAGTCACTATGTTTTCAGTACTCCACTTTCTTACTTCTTTCAAAACAGACATTCTACCGTAATATCCCAAGGATGAAACTTCTGATCTGAATTTCTTCAGGTCAGAGTTGGTATGGTACTTACAAAATCCCCCATTTAACAGTAAGAAAACTGCCAAAATAACATGTGACTTATCGTAATTCCAAAATAGTTATAGAGCTGCATTTTGGGGAAAGAATTTTTTTTTCTTATGGTTTATGAGAAACGCTTGTGAAAGCCACATGTATATCAGTGGGATTTATCTCTCGGAATTGGGAAGATATGTTTTGTCAGTCATAAATGAACTGTAATCCCCATAGACTCTAGTTTAATTCAAAAACACTCTCTCCAGAGCTGCTAAATTTGGCAATCCACATTCTCCCCTCCATACGCTATCCTTAGGGGATTCTACATACATTGTCCATAATGGTTTCTACTTAGGATGTCTGGAAAAGTAGAAATTATGGTCACAGAAGGGCCATTAAAGGGAATTTGAAAACAGATCCATTAAATTGAAGTATTCAATTGTAAGAGTCTTCAAGTTGGATGGACTATGCTAATTGATATTCAAGGAATAACTCCATCTGCCCACTGCTTATATCGTAGCCTCTGACTACTCATGCTTGTTTTGCTTACCAACCTGGTTTGGTATTCTCCCTAGAGAGAGAATTAGCAGAACACAGTGTGCATAAAAAGTACAGGAGATAAATAATGAATTGTCCTTAAATGTGGACTTCATTTCCATTCCATTCTGCTGTTCAGAGCCTTCACTGTTTCAAATAGCCATCTTTTTTTCATTAATTACATCAGCTCTGCTTTTGTTATGTCTTGTTGGAAAAGAGAAAAGAAAGTTTCCATTATTGCTCTTCTAGACTGCAGAATGAAGCAGTTGCTGTGTTTTGCAAAGTTTCAGTTTTACCTTAAAATCTCTGCTCATTTTTTGAGTGGATTTAAAAATAATTTTCTGTATTGTTATGCCAGCTTTCCCCGAATTTGAGTTTGTGCTTCTTTTCTATATGTGCTCGTCTTCTGTGGCCTTCCCCTTCCCTCACACCTGGCTCTCATTTTTAAACCTAATAGTTCTCAAGAGCAACACAAGTTTCCCAAAGGTTTCCCAACTTGGCCCTGTCTCAGCAACACAACATTATTTTTGAGTTTCTTTCTTTTTTTTCAAATTCTAAGTTTGCTTTTCTTCTGTTCGAGTGGTTTTTAGGAAACAGTCTCTTCTCCGCAGTATATGCTAGCTGTTCTCTGTGGGATAGCATCTCTGGGGTCTTTGTCACGTGGCACTCAGCTAAGGATGAACTTGTAGTTTGACCTACTATAGCTACCTTTCATGCAATGGTGATCTTAGGAATAACATAGACATAATAATTCCTTGAATCTGGGCAGTATTCTGTAAGTTTTAAAATTTCTTACCCATCTCTTGTCTCATTTGATTTTTACAACGATCCTGTAGCAAGCAAGATTGCTATTACTCTTCCCGTTTTTCAGATGAGGAAAATATGGCCCTGCAGAGTTATGTGACAGGCCCAGCAAACACTGCATACTAGAAAATGATGGCACAGAAGCAGGGGCTGGTGTTCTGTCTTTAGTATTTTCTCCCAGGGTTTTCCCTGGGTCTCTCTTTCTTCACCTATAAAATAGGAAAAATCATGTCCTAGTGTTGTTATGAGGAAAAAGTGAAAGCATTTGGATAAAGCACTTAGAAGAGTACATGGCCCTTAGTAAGTACACAGCAAATGTTATTATTCTTTGTTCTTATTATTATTCTTTGTCATATAAATATAAACCAAAAAATTGGCAGAATAACATACAAATATAGCTGCATCTTTCTGCATGCTTAAGGATATAACAATCTGCAAAGGAGAGCTTTTAAATAGCCATTGGCTAAACCTGACGATTGGAATTTTATGTTTGGTTCCAGTTGCATAGCAACACACCCTCCTCCCGCTGAGGGGGAAATTATACAGATAGATTGATTCATCCAAGCAATGAAATCAGCTAATTCAAACATAGCATAGTGCACAGTGTGGAGAATAGATTCTGGATTCATATCATGTTTCAAATTTACAAGCTGTATGGCCATAGTTTAGACAAATTATTCAATCTCACTGTGCCTCAGTTTTCCTATCAGTCAAATATAGCTATCAAGGCTATCAAGTAGGTTTGTTGAGGGAACTGAATGAATATAATAGGGATGTTTAATTGGAATTCTTGACTATGACACCAAGATATGATTGATAGCAGATATAACAGACCTTCAAAATGAAATTTACAAAGGAAATATTCAAGTCCATTGCCTTCATAAGCCTCTTCTTCAGTGGTCCTTTACTCTGAGCATGGATGTAAAAGAACCAGAAGAGTTGGGATTTGGGAACGATTTGTTAGACTTTCTTAGGTGATGGCTGGAGGGGTAGTGCTGTCTCTTAGTACTAGGTCAGTTGAGAGGAGCTTTGCTGGAACCACTCCGAAAGTATGGCAGGTGTTCCTGAACTGTGTGGACTGTGGCCTACCTCATGCCTTAGAAAGCAAAAACAGCTGATGACAACAGATCAGAGAGCTGCTCCTGGGAAGTGACTGCACCTGCCCTGTCCAACAGCAGGTTAAAGGTATCTGGACCCCAGGGACTGGATATAGAAACTGGTTGTGATGTCAACTTGGAGTTGTTTTTAAAGGGATCCTATTCAAGCACATAGTCCACCAGGGAAAGGAGATGGCAGACACAAGTGACTATACTAGCCAAGGCAGGGACTAAGAGGAGGATGACGGAGGCCAGCCAAAGCTGAGGCCCTGCCCACAGAAAGGGAATTGCAGCTAGAAGGTCATGGGAGGAGTCCCCAGAGATCAAAATGTTTCCAAGAGAGAAAAAGCCAGCATCAAACAACTTCTCCACCCCTTCACTCCCTCCCTGGAGAATATGCCGCCCTCTTATAAAAGCACCTGCCGGGGAAGACTTTTCCTCCACATCTCACCTCTCTTTCCATGAGCCTTCCGTCCTCCATGGCTTTCTCCCACTGCAAGTAGCCTACGGAAGGCGGGCTCTGGCCAATGGAAATGATGAGGTACAAGAGTTTTCACTTTAAATCAGACTCAAACTTTTAATTAGAACACAATAATGGATGTTTCAAATTATAAATTAGATTGTGTTTGTCGGTTAACATGACTCTAGCACTACTATCTAAAAGTAACTGGTGAAATCATAAGCTGGGCCAAGATTTCATCCAGATAGAAAAAGGAATAGCCCCACTGAGTAGCACTAAAGGTAAAAGGGAGACAAAAATAAAATTTTGTAATAATTTGTATAATACATGTTATTATATAATATGCATATTAGGTTTGTGGTCAACTCAAACCCCTGAAGTTATTTTCATAGGAAATACCCTGACAAGTCAGGTCTTCCTAATTCTGTACTTGTACAGGTGGTTATTAAAACACTAAAGAAAAAAACTGACTGTTGTTAGACTCCATTCTGTTGGTTTTACCCTACTGTTCCAGGCTTTGACAAATATTTAGAATCTCTCTTCTGATTCAGAAAGAATGGTTTTTATGAAAAGTTATTTTTTTCTCTATCCTAGCTTTTGCCTTTGACAGTTTATAAGGATTCTTTTAAATCCTCTCTTAAGCCGCTGATAAAAGACTTGAACAGGAAAATTATTCTTCAATGAACATCCTTGGATATGTAGGTTCTTGTGTATACTAAGAGGATTTCACCAGGGCATATACCCCAAAGCGGAATTACTGGAGAAGTTATAAATTGATAAATTGTACATTCTCTAGATAAGTTAAATACAAACAATCTGGATGCAGTTGACTTTTCTTATACAAGGGAGGTGCTGTTCTGGAAATCACTGTTTTTACTGAATATGTGTAAAGCGGGCCGTGAAATGCATGTGGCAATTGCACCCAGTGTCTGGGGCTGGGGGAGCAAACTTCTGGGCCCAGATTCCCATGGGGGTAGCAGTGGTGTCATTATCAGACTGGCATGATTTTGGCTCAGGTCTGAGCTTGTTTCAGCCCACATTCTAAGCCAGGTTTTTCTGTTTTATGGTGCTCTATGAGCTAACCTTTATTTGAATAAATTCCATTTCTGTTTAAATATGAGGACAGAATTATTTGCTATTGCTTATAGCTAAGAGAATATTGCAGCTGTTTTCCCATCACTGCTTAACCTTTCCTTTCCATTTCTCCTCCTAACAATTTCAGAGCAAGACTGGAACCTCTATTAATACCCATATTCACAGATGTTTAAGCACTCCTGCAAGCTGAAGATTACCGTCATGAATAGGATTCACTCGGTTCCTTTTATTTAGATGTTCATGAAGCTTCTTCAGCTGAAAAATTCAGCAGTTCTGAAGAATAGGGCTTCTGGGCTTTACGTTTTTTTCCTCTTCTTCCTTACTTCTGCTCATTTCAGTTAGGTTTTATTGCCATGTGTATTTCTCACAGAAATAAAAAATAGAAATAAGATATCAATGGTATACTAAAATCAGCAAATTCAACAGTGATCAACACTTGGAGGAGAGAAAGCTACATGTGTCTGAAAAATACACTGTAGTTCTTTGCCTATTGAAAGTGAACATTATTATCACCAAAGCTGACCATGTATACATGATAACTCATAAAAATAAAGTGATAAGAATGCATTGCCTGCTTGTTGTCCTGCTGGCCTTAGGCTGGCTCCTTTAGTTTGCTTCACATATTTATCCTGTAATCTATTAATTATAGATCTTAAAATTTGTTTCTCAAAAGATAATTTTCTTTTACCTGCTAATTTTTGTAGAAAGGAATAATGTTATTTTAGGTTCACGGGTGCATTCTAGGAGTATTTTAAACAAGCATTAAAAAGTGATTGAATTGGAATTCTCATTAATTTCCAGTAACCTATACCTGAAAAGACTAAATCTCACCATTAAGCTACAAAATTAATAAGTATATAATGCTAGACCAGTTTCTGTATGCTAGGAAGAGTTCTGAGAAAATCATCTAATCAGAATCTCTGAGGGTAAGCCTCTGACATTCACAGCTTTTACAAATTCTCAGGTCCTTTCAATGCACAGCTGCAGTTGAGAATTAATGGCCTAGTAGGTTTGTAACACCGGTGGACTTACTGGTTTTGCCTGCCTGGTGTTCCTTTCCATTTGTGCTGGTGCAGGCACCCTGATTTCCTTTTGGGGAGCCAGGAGCCAACCCTCCCCAGCTCTCAGCCTGTAGTTCAAAAGGGGCTGACCGGAGGCTGCAGGGGTAGATAAGTAACCCAGGCTTAGCCAAGCATTGCATTCATTTCCCTGGCCATAGTGACTGGTTAAAGGATAGGTACTTGATCCAAGCTAGGTCAGTAAGGCTCAATGGCAATCATCTTGTTAGAGCTGTGGAAAAAGAAGGATTCTCCCCACTGAGATTCACTGGGATCACATGTCAGCCTGGTAAGGGTAGAGGGGGTACATAGAGGGAGCCGACTAAGAATAAAGTCAATGCAGAGGAAAGCAGAAACAAACAAGAGTTGGTGAAAGGGGTGTGTATGTGTGTGTGGAGCAAGTGATATTACTTGAGCCCCTGGATCTATCTGTGCCTGAATTAGGTTAACCAGAAGCGTGATATGTCTTAACCCACGTGGGCTGCCATAACAAAATAGCATAGACTGGATGGTTTAAAGAATAGGAATTTATTTCTCAAGGTCGTGAAGGCTGGAAGTTTCATATCGGGGTGCCTACAAGGTAGGTTTCATTCTGAAACCTCTTCTCTTAGTTTGTAGGCAGCTGCCATCTCACTGTGTGCTCACATGGCCTCTTCTTTGTGTATGATGAGAGAGAGAGAGAGAGAGAGAAAGAACACTCGAGCAAGCTCTCTGGTGTTATTTCTTATAAGGACACTAATCCTTTCGTATCAGGGCCCCCACCCATATGACCTTATTTAACCTTAATTACCTCCTTATACATTTTATCTTCAAATATAGTCACATTAGGGGTTAGGGCTTCAACATAAGAATTTGGAAGGTACAAAATTCAGTCCGTAGCATGATGCAATAAATTCCCGCCCCTCTTTTCTTCCTTAAGGCATTGCAAAGGATTTTTAGTTGCTTAATGTGACAGAGTTCCAAATGCTATAGCCACTGCTGTTGATCTCAGCACTCAATTCATTCTGTTCTGTCCTCATGTGTCTATCTGTCTTCCGAAGCAGACCAGCGCAGCTGGGGCAACAAGGCCTTTAGGATGGAAAAGTCCATTTAGTGCTATGGTTCAAAGCAAGGCCTCTGAAGCCTGGCTACTGGGGTTTGAATTTCAACTTGCCCATTTACTTAACCTCCTTCTGTTTGAATGAGCTCACCTGTACAATGGTATGTACAGAATCCCTACCTCTGGAATTATTATGAGGATTTGATGTGTTAATATTTATAAAATACCTAGAATAGTTTCTGGCATTGTGCTATAATAATGTTTGTTAAATCCATACATGGATCTGTGTTCAATCTCCACTTGCACATTTATTAGTATGTGACTTATACGTCACCTAACTTTTCCAAGCTTCTTTTTCTATGGAGTAAAAAGAGAATGAACTGATTGTTTTTGGAGATAGCACATGCAAATTTACTAGCACAGGTCCTGACATAGTCAACACTCGATAAACAGTGTGTGAACAAATGGATAAATTGCAATTAGAGAATGAAGTTTCCCTTTTTGTCCTAAAAATTTCACTTTGAACTTAAGTATATTTAATTTTGGACTACTTAATAGATTTATTACATTCATCTATTTTTCTCTTTTAAGCATCAGTCATCTAATGCCCATATATATTAATAAATACTTGGAAATGTAGTTGTGCTCAAATGAGACAAGAATTTAGGTGAGCATTTGGTAATCATGTTCTCTATAGTTCTTACAAAATCTGTTGCTGAAAAATACAAAGGCAAAGTGAAGCCTAACAAGAACTATGTAATTACAATTATTTAGATGGATTACTTTTCTAAGAAACTTTCTGTAATGGAACAAACTATAGGCTATTAAAATTATACTCTGTGTATTGAAAATAAAGGCCAGAAAAGCAGAGTGGATTGCCTCTTTCTGACTTATTTAGTCAAAGCAGGAACTTACTCAAAGTCAGGATTCTACCTGACTTTAGATGAGATTTATATTAATATAAACGTAATCCCCCTTCAAAGACTTTCTTTAACTGCTGACTTGAGTTAGAAAAAAAAAGAAAAGATGATGATTATGTGATTTTTGCAGCCAGATTCACATTATAAATTAAATCTTTCCACTTTTCCTGAGTCTGAGTCTTGGAAGCAGACTTTCCTTTTTTCTCAGGGAAATCTTTTCTTGTCCCAAATAGACTATGAAGGTTGAGTTTTTGTTTTCAATTTGTACTTAAATTTTTTCTATTTTAAAAGTATTACTACAAAAAGTCAATGAAGATATGTTTAAAGAAAAGGTTAAAACATTTTTCCCCACTACTTTCCCATCTAGTCATATCTGCCTGAGGCATCCAATATCATCTATGTATTTCTTTTTTTAATTAAAATGCAATGATAGTGGTACACATTACTTAGCATTTTGCTCCTTTGTTGTTATCAGTATGTGAGGGACATCCCTGCCCCAGGGCAGTACATGTAGCTCAAATACAATCCTTTATATAGGGCATGATATTTCAAGTAATTATGTACCAGAATTTATTCACCAGGATATTAAGTTCTCTTCAGATTTTATTTTATTTTATTGCCACCACAAAGAATGTGCAATGAACATATACATGTTCTTCTGTTGACAAAATATGAAATGATATTTCTCTAATGTGCAGTTATTTTAGGGCAATTTCAAGGTGCTACCACATTCTTTAAACATAGTAGAAGAAACTGTCGACAGGAAACTTTGATAATAAAAATAAAAGAATGTAAAGCGTAAATTTAAGTAATTTAGGTCAAAAGTGATTGTATTCACTTTTGCAATGTAGTACGTGTTATACTTGACCTTCATAAACAGTTTCTAGATCTGCGAAGAGGGCCACAAAGTCTCCATACTCACTTGAAGATCTTAGGAAGTCTCTGAAAATGTGGTCCCTAGAGCCACACCGGTGGGGATCACGTGTATGTTCACAGTACAGATTCCATTGTCCCACCACCCAGAGATTTATTCAGTGGGTTAGGAGTGAGGCCCAGGTAGCTTCATTTTTCAACTAAAAAATTCCCAGGTGGAATTCCCGGGTAAACTCCTTCACCTGTTTTTTATGGCCCAGAGCCAAGAATGGTTTTTACATTTTTAAATTGTTGAAAAAAAATCAAAAGAATAATATTTAGTGACATGTGAAAATTATATACAATTCAAATTTCGATGTCTATAATAAAATGTTATTGGAATACAGCCACGCCCTTTCATTCCACAAAGTCTATGGCTGCTTTTGTGCTGCACCAGCAGAGTTGAGTAGCTGCCACAGAGACCATATGGTCACAGAGCCAAAATCGTTATAATCTGGCCCTTTACAGAAAAAGTTTGCCAACTCCTAGACTAGATGATCTCTAACATCCCAGTCCTGAATTTCTGAGAGTATTTCTCAATGTATTTTATTCACTAAAGTTATTTACCTCCTTCAGTAACCAAATACACTGCTAGACCCTAAAGCTGATACAGACTCGTGGAGGTGCAAAGTGTGGGTGAAGGTCAGATACCATTGGGACAAGTTTCTTTTTACCAGTCACTTAAAAATTAGGAGGTGACATCAGCAACATAAAATAAATGATACATTAACACAATCAGCAAACGAATGAAGACTGCAATAGCTAACATTTACATGGCACATTCATTGTATGCAGCAGATACTATTTTCAGTGCTTTCTACATATTAACTTATGTAACCCTGCACAACAACTCTATGATATAGGTAATATCTTTATTTCCCTTTAATGGTTGAGGAAACCGAGGCACAGAGAGGTTAAAGTAACTTATCCAAGGTCACATAATTATAAGTAGCATAATGGCAAATATAATTGTAAGTAATGATAAGGAATCTGAACCAAGGCAAACTAGGGGCAGAGCATGTACTTAAAACTACTAAGCTATTACCATGAGCAATAAGGTAAAAGTAATTGAAGGGGTAAAAATTGTATCTCAATTCCAAGTGAATGTCAGGGGAGTAGGATACTACCCTCTGATGAACATTACATCGCCTTATTACACATGGTCACCAGGTCAGATATCTTCAGGGCCCATTAGAAACATCAATGAGTGAAGAATATGGCCCTTTCAAACCACAGTTCCTTTTCCTGCTTTTGCTTGTACTATGGAAACAGAGCTTCTTTACCGTAAGAAAACAGCTGCATAAGCAGTGATGATAACTGGTAGACACCAGGCAAGGAAACCATTCCGTGTGGCAGGTGCTGTGTGTTGCAGGGCAGGACATGCCCCATGGAAAAAGGGCCCCCTATTCATCCCTACTTTGTTATTGATATGTAGAAAGGAGAGCAATTTAGATTTTTGTAGTGTGATCTCCCAATATTTGAGTGTTTAGCAATTAATTCAAATATTAAAACAAACAGAGAAAAGTCACTGTCTGGGCCAAACAAAATAAGACTATCGGTCATCAGTGTGTAACCCATGCTTTAGCAATTTTCTCTTTAGGCTAAATCATCTTAATTCCAAGCCTTTCCATGTGGCTTTCCAGGCCCAGATAATCAGAATCATGACTGACCCCTTGAACTGGTGCGAAGCTTTGCAGTCATCTTTAGTTGATGAGAGTTAAAAAGTTACTTTCGGAAGTCGAAGTCCTACCTATAAGATAGTTATGCTATCAAGGCTAATGCCCTCCTCATGTTTGTTGAAATGTCTGTTTTATATTAGAGTAGACAATCTTTACCAGGACTGGCAGCATTGATAGTGCTTTTCCTTAATTGAAAAGCATATTTTCATAGCTTTTCCAGGAATAACTTGGTGTTTTTAATGGAACCAAAATCCATTCTCTTATTTAATCTGCAACCATATAATATTTATTTCATTGAATATAATGCCTCATGCACATTCACTAATGGTCCTAGAATAAGAGACCTCTTTTAAATTTGAAAGTGCTTCGGAGCAGAGTACACAAGAAAAGAACAAAACAGAAAAATGCCAGTTGTTTAGCTAAAGTGAAAAAAATAATGTTTGGAGTACTATAAACTCAAGTGATAAATCACTGTAAAAAAATAATTAAAAAACATTCATCATCCTGACAATCTGAAATAGTATTTAAATTGTTTAAACATTTTCTAAAAATCTACCTAAAGAACTTCCAGATCCCATAGGAAACAATATTTTAAAATATTTTCCATGAACATCTATACAGAAAAATAGTGTCTTAAATGGAATTTCAAAACCAATCAAAATTTATTGCTCAAATTTGACATTTATGTGTTCTGGTTGGAGTTCATGGACTCTGCACAAAGTGAGCATTATTTTGAATATTTTCAGTTACTTTAACATATAGTGTCATAAATAAGGGAAAACTTGTCTTCAGAGGCCTGCCTAAGAGTTTGGAGTGTGAAAAACATGCTACATTGGCACTCAAAAGCAATACTAAAATGAACATTATTGTAGTAAATGTTTTTATAGAGGAACAAACAGGGTACTGAATTAAGAAATGTGGAACTTTACAAAACATCACGTTTTTAAAAATTGCAAAACACTAAATACGATGTGGTATTCTTGGTTAGATCGCAAAACAGAAAAAAGACATTAGTGGAAAACTATTGAAATCCAAATAAAGTCTGGAGTTAAGTTAATGATAATATACCAATGTTGCTTTCTTGGTTTTGACAAATGTAATGAGGGGGAATGTAAGACGTAATACTGGGGGAAACTGGAGTAAGAGGTATATAGCAACTCTACCTTTGCTGCTTTTCTGTAAATTTAAAATTATCCTGAAGTAAAAAGTATATTGAAGAATCACAAAACATGGGGACGTGGGGATGGGTATATACACACATAATGAGTGCGATATGCACCGTCTGGGGGATGGACACGCTTGAAGCTCTGACTCGGGAGGGGCAAAGGCAATATATGTAACCTAAACATTCGTACCCCCATAATGTGCTGAAATAAAAGAAAGAAAAAAAATCACAAAACAATTTGTAAAAGTATTACTCTGTGCTCTTACAGCATCCAATAGAATTGAGTACGCTGATAAAATGCACATGCCATTAAGTGCCATTTATGTATACACATGTAGTAGTGTGTGTGTATGTTAGGTGGATAGCTGGGTGTGTACGAATATAGTTAGCATGCTTAGATCTTTTTTTCAGTTATCAGTTCTGTTTCTCAAAATTTAAAAGAAATGAGGGTGAGAAGTGAATTCCTAAATATTTTATTAATAAAAATGCATTCAAATAGTTCTGTAAAAAACAAGAATGTAAATATAGAGTACACACACACACACATACTTATTTTAATTTAAGAATTCCTTTCCTTATCACTGGGTTTAAAAAAGATAGTTTATAAGTAGACAACTTTCAACTTGTTTTTTTGTGGGCTTTTGATTTTTAAAAAACTTTTGTGCATCTGTGTTATTTTCGAATATATACCAATAAAAATGATTATTGTTTGTGTCCAAACTCTGTAAAACGCAACTTTATACTAGGTTTTATTTTTTCATCAAAGAGAATACATTGTGATAGGTTTTCCTGTTGCTGTATAGAACAGAGGTACAGTAGACATGTGACAACATGTTGAAATAAAATTTGTAGGTCTGTTGTCAGCCAGAAGTAGGTCATGACCAGCCAACATTCTCACTACAACAACTAGAAAACAGTTAAGTAAATAAAACCCCCATATTTTTAAAGATATAGAAGAATGGGAAATAGCATGAACAAAAATGCCAAGCAAAGAAGAACCACTATGAAATAAGATGACAATTTTTTTTTCTTTTTGAGAAAGAAAGAGAAAGTTGGCAAGTTTTGATCATCATTTTCCCTAGGGGCTGAGAAATTGATCTTGACCCACGCAGAGAGCTTCTGCTGGAAAAAATAAATCCCAGCAAATCTTTTAGCTTTCCTGTGGGGCTGGTGAAATCCATAGTGGAACATTTGAAATGCGAGTAGCAACTTGTGCCAAACAATGTTTTAATATGGTGAGACCTCAATAATTAGGATTAGGACATACTGATTTAACTGATAAAGAGTCTATATAGAAATGAAGGGTGCATTGGGTCCTAGACTAATACTTCTGTATCATCACCTGCTACGATCCCAGCAGCAGACTGTGTCTCTCTTCCATCTCTGCACCAACACCAATTCCTACGTCTAATTTCTAGCTAATGGAAACCATCAGAAGAGTACCTCCAAGTTCAGTGTAAATGGTATCGTGTAGTGAGTCAGAGCCGAGCTCCTTTGCTCCCTCGTGGAGACTGAAGGGACCTTCAGATGGAGGAAGCACAGGATGAACTCATCTACAGATTGCATGTATGCCAGTTGTCAATATTCCTTATGACTCCACCCCAGATGACATCAAGACCATATTACTTACTGTGGAAGGTCTTCAACCCTGTGAATTAAACAGGTACACTTTTTATTTTTTGCTCTCAATAAAGATGAACTGAGGACATTGGACTGGAGGACATCAGAACCTTTAATTTATATTCATAACATAAAAAGTTGCATTAAAGAACAACAGTAGAAGCTCTAATGCTACAAATTGTGAGAAGGTGACAAAAAGGAGTGGTGTAGCTAGTGATTCAGAAGTGGATCTTTTTTTCGATGGATTCAGTTATTAATTTTTAAATTTGGTTTTAAACTCCAATATTCTTGGCATTATTCCAGCATGTATTGTTCTAAGAAGACATGAAGGGAATGTCAAATTCTAATTTCTTAGAACACTAATTTGTAACCATGAAAGAACAATGTAAACTTGAGTCAGCAGGATTGCTTCTGGGCTTGTTAATTTTAGTGAAACCGAAGAATTAAAATTCAATGTTGTAACCTTGGGAAATATTTCATTCTCTTTATTTCATCCTCCTGTTGATGGAAAATTAGCCATATTTAACAGTTTTGGGTTTATTTATTGCAACAAAGCAGACATGACACATGGTTTAATTTCTAAACAACTTCAAGTCTGCCTATTTGTTATTGAGGGTGGGTGCTCTATTTATAATGGTGTATACTTGCTCAAGTCTCTCTCTCGCACACACAGACACATGCTCAGTGATCAAAGACTTAGATTTCCATAAAGTTCTTGATACCAATAATAGAAAAATGCAACATTTAAATGAACAGCAAAGTGCAACAAAGGCTTCAGAAAATCAAATATAATCTTGAGGAACATTGCCAGTGTAGTATAGCATATATTTTCATTTGGCTTTGCTTTGCTGATTATGTATGCAGAGTTCTTATAAATAAAAAAAAATCAGGTGTTCCAAAAAAATCCATCCAAATCGGCTGGTTTTATGTACATCACAATATGTTACTTTATGAGGACCTCAATTTGAATTTTAATATAAGCAATTAGTAGAAAATTGAGGCCCTGGCTGGGCAAGGTGGCTCACACCTGTAATCTGAGCACTCTGGGAGGCTGAGGCAGGAGGATCACCTGAGCTCAGGAGTTCCAGACCAGCCTGAGCAAGAGTGAGACCCCATCTGTACTGAAAATAGAAAAATTAGCTGGGTGTGGTTGTATGTGCCTGTAGTCCCAGCTCCTTGGGAAGCTGAGGCAAGAGGATCACTTGAGCCCAGGAGTTTGAGGTTGCAATGAGCTATGATGATGCCTCTGCACTCTACCCAAGGTGACAAAGCGAGAGTCTGTCTCAACCAAAAAAAAAAAAAAAGAAAAAAAAAAGAAAATTGAGGCCCTTTTAGGAGTAATCTGTGACAAGTTTTTCTGGTTATAAGGAAACAATTTACTCTTATAAAAGATTCTAGGTAAAGGAAAATTTTAAAAATTCTAAATTCTAAATATCAGTAAATGTTATTTTTGTAAACATAGTTTTTTTTTTATTTCAGCATAATATGGGGGTACAGATGTTTAGGTTACGTGTGTTGTCCTTGCCCCTCCTCCCCCCCTCAGTCCAGGTTTCAAATATGTCCATCCTATTGCGTGGTGCGCATTGTACTCTTTGTGTGTGCATATACCCGTCCCCGAAGGCCCGCGCCCCCCGCCCAAAAAAACATTGAAGTTATAAAAAAAACTAAACATAAGTGTTGATCATTAAATAACAAAAATTAGGTTAATAAAAGTGGTGCTTTTCTATACATAAATTGAATATATAACAAATTAAAATGCG
>CAUYSK010100953.1:0-26116 GCA_963575035.1 Avahi laniger
AATGGTTGCCGCATGACGAAAACGATAATAATAAGTAAATCAAACAAACGCAGCCTCTTTGCACTGAGCCAACAATAGTAATTGGTAAAAATGAGATTTGTGTGTCTGGAACGTGGGATCAAGTTGCTTAGTTACCATGGAGAACAACGTCTGCAGCAGTTTTCTTCTTACTTGTTCAAGGATTCCTTGGGCTTTACTGAGCATGCCCTGCACGCGCAGCTGTTTGCTTCTTTTTAAGCCTGACAACTCGTGGCCATGTATCTTCAAATGCAATATTCTAGCTTCATTTTTCTAACTGAAATTATGTGACATAATTCAGTTGAACTCACCGGGCATCTCCCTCCTGTTGTGCCACCATCTCGTTAGAAAGCTGCTCTCCAGGGACCCAGCAGCGTCACCTCACCTCACCCAAACTTGACTGATACTTCAGGATGCAATGCAGGACATTTCCTCACTTCTCCTAGCGGGGCCTGACAGAATTAGTTGGTGGATAAACTGCTGTGATCCACGGCTAAGCCCTGCAAAGAAGGGGACCCATGTCCTTTAATTCTTAAATCCTCTTACATAAGATTTTTGGCATTTCTAAGTAGGATGAAAGCTGGCAAAATGTAGATTTAGTGAATCAATTCTGTGATTAAGCTTGTAGAAATATAAGTAGAAGCCAGTCAGTGCAGAGCTTTCAGGGCCAGGCTAGGGTGTGTGGCCTTGTGTCCTGTTGACAGTGGGCATCCTTTGAATATTTTTGAGTAGGAAAGAGACACCCTCGTCCCATGACACCATTCATGGAGCACGTGCTACACGTCAAGCCCTATGCAAATGTCCTTTACATATGTGATCATTTCATGGCCACAATAACCCCACCAGGGAAGAATCCCCTTTCTAAGTGACAGCAACTCACCTGAAATCACACCTCGTTCTTGGCAGGAATCCCTGAAAACACAGAGGACACCCAGAAACCCAGCCCCCAGCCTAGCTCAGTGCACCGAGGGGCAGTGGCAGCCGGGTGTTGCCATTTCACCCCACAGAATGCTGAGCCCGAGGGAGGAGTTCGCCTTTCTCCCTGTGTTTGGCCGAGGGGCTGGGGAAGGTGTGAGGTTAACAAAACAGTGAAAAGGAAGTGATGCAATTCCCTCTCAAGGTAGTTGTTCTCCCCGTCTTTGTGTCTTGCTCCAGAGTGGGAATATCCGTACCCTGCATTTCCATCCTTCCTCTTGGCTGACACTCCATCACCCTGTCACTGGTTTCTGTTCGTCCCCTGCCCTGTGTCTTCACTAGCTCGCCTCCCTTCCTGCCCACCCTTTTCCCCATGGGACGGCTTCCTGGACTCATTCTACCGCCCTCTGCCATGTCCCTTTACCCACCTGTCTTCCAGTCCTTACTCGGTGGCCCTTGCTTGACTGCCCTGTTGTTTAAGTGCGTGCCCTGGTCTGCCAGGACTGTCTACTCTCCGGTGGAATCTCACCTCCCCGGCCACGTGTCTGCCATCGCCCAGCTTTTGTCGTCATGCAGTGCAGCCGGCTGTGTCCCTGAGCTGCAGACTTGCTTTCTGTTCTCAAGCTGATTTCTCCCTGTGACTCCCCGTGTGCAGAATCCAGCCGCACCACGCACGAGCTGGTTGGTTCTGCAAAGCGACTTTACCTGTCTACACCTGTGTCCGCCTCTGGAAAATGGGGCGGTGCCAGTACTTTCCTCACAGGATTCTCATGGGGACCAGATGAGCTATTTAACACATGGAAAGCAGCCGCCCAGTGAATGTCACTGCTCACTGTTGTGTGGGCGGTGGTGTTATATTATTCCGACATTTCGACTCACAAGAGTTCCTCAAAAACAGCCAACAAGGGCAGCTGCGGGAGGTGGCTGGGAGCAAGGACAAGACACGTGCCCCAGGCCAGCTTAGTGTTCCCCGACTCATCCCTTTTAAAGACTTGGGAGGAAAGTCACCTGTCCTTCAAGGACAAGGAGAAGACATTATTCTAGCTCATGGGATAGGCGACAAAATGAAGAATAAAGTAGCTTGGGTAAACACTGACTTGGTAGACATTTCTTTTAAAACATAATGAAATGAAAACAAGCAATGCTCAGTAGGATCGGCACTCCATCTGTTTTGTTCCTTCCTGTGCTCCATCAAGATTCCTAAATGCAGTCTGGATTTCGAGAACATCTGGAATCAGCCAAGCACAGTTTTGAGGCACTGACATCATCTGTATTTCCTGCTGCTTATTTATGCCCGCCGACTGCGCCTCGGCCTCCGAAGATAGGGCCAGCCGGCGCCCGCTCTTCAGACAGCGCCTGCACCTCAGTCGCGTGGCATCCTTGTGGGTACTGCTGTGTGTGTACTTTGTCTTTGTTTCTGATTATAAAGGTAATAATGTTCAGTGTTGAGAAACTGGAAAATAAACAAAGGAGTAGCAATGAGCATTCATAATCCAAGCACCCAGAAATAGGCACTCTTAATATTGTGATGTAAATGTGTGAAGGATTTTGTACACACACACACACACACACACACACACACACACACACACACACACACATATTATTCTGTGTCTTTAAAAACAAATCCAGCTAGGACAATACTGAATATACATTTAGAATGCTGGTATTTTTTGGTAGCATTATATCCTGACCATTTTTTATCCTTAAATGGTTCTTATGAATATAATATTTGAAAACTGCCGAATATTTGGTGGATGGATGTTCCATCAGCTCAGGCCCTCCAAGAAGCAGATGCCGAGAGAGGAATAACTGTGCCAGAAACTCCGGGAGAAACCCCTGCAAAGGAGGGAGGGAGGGAGGGAGCAGGAGCCGGCAGGTGCAGGGAGGCAAGCCTGGCACCTGCGAAAGGAGAGCCGGAAGGCAGGAAGGATGGGACCGGGGGAGCAGCGCTGAGATGGCCTTGCCCGGGCTGATGGGGAGTCGCTATGTGGGCAAAGGTTGCCCACTGGACAGTTCTGGTGTTGGAGAGAATGGCCTGGCCCTGGGGACCCCACCATGCTCGGTCGCTGGCCAGGGGCAGCAGAGGAGCATGGCTCTGACATGAACAGGGTGGTGGGTGCGAGGGGCAGCTGGAGGCTTCCGGGCAGCTGTGCTTCCTGTGGACAGTCCTGCTGGGGGAGAGCTGAGCGGCACGGCTCCCTGGCCACCACAGACGTACCCTACGTTATTTAATTAACCCGTTACTGTTAGTTATTTGACCATTCTCATTTTTTGCTATCATAAATTATGAGGCAATAAACACTCTTCAACGTAAATCTTTCTGTTCTCCTCTGATAATTTTCTTAGGGTAAGTTAATATGTGATTTCTGGTTGAACATGGTGCATTGCACTGTATGTTTTCCTGGTCTACCTCTCAAAACTCAGTAAAAAAATTGAAAAGGAATGTATAAAGTTAAAATCTACAAACTTAATGCTGGAGGAGATTGCCGTGGATGAGTCTTTCATAAACATTTTAGAGGATGGAAAAATATGAAGATAAATGTTTAGAGATCAGTCAGAGGAAAGAAAGTTGAAATCCAAGGTGTCTACAGAGAATGTCCCCAAGTGGCTGTAGAAACCCCAAAGGATTTAGGAATTAGAGGTCCCGTGTACCCTAGAAGCCTGTAGAGACTGACAGCAGGTCTGGTTGAAAGTCTGTGTGAGAAGAAGACAGACTTCCTGATGACCTCCATGACCCCAGGTGACCACACTCTCCTAGGAGGTGGGAGGTTGACTCTCAAAGAGGCTGCTGACTTAAGGGTATTAGGCGGGATATGAGACATGGGCATACAGCATAGAAACTGAGCATGCGCTCCCCGACCCTTTCTCCATCTCACTGTCTTGGCTTCAGTGTTTCTATCTGTAAAAATGGGAATAAGGTAATAATAGTACTTTAGCTTTCAGTGTTGTTTTAAGGATAAAATATATAAAACATGTAGAACAACACCTAAGTCTATATGAGAATTTGCTATTGCTTTCATTGACAAGTGACATCATTTCGTATATATATACAGAGAGCGCGCGAGCGAGCCAGCGAGCTTTTTCTCTTTTCCATTTATCTGTTTACTTAATCTTATACTGTCATCATACTGTTTTAGCTATTCAGGCTTTATAATTTGTCTCTCCTTCTTTACAATGTTTTACTTGATATTAAATATATATATTAATTTGTAGAACATCGACTTCTTTACAAGATACAGTTCTTTACTTTCGAAATGTGTATGTCTTGTTTATTCAAATATTCTGTGTCCTTCAAACGTGTTTTTAGTTCTCTTCTTATAATTTTCGCATATATATGTATATATATATATATTCTTAATTTTGTTCCTAGGCCTTTTGTAATTGTTGCTAATGTGAATGGTAATTTTGATTCCAGTTTATTTTCAGCTTTGTAAATACTGATGTATAATTATATATATATATAATTATTTTGTAGCTGGCCACTTAATTAATATTATCAAATATTTTTAGTATTTTTAGTAGTTTAGTAGATTCTCTTGAGACTTTATTTAACAACGCATCAACTCAAGAAAAATATTTTAAGTTGCTACTGTGAGGTGGAAACCCAGTGGTGGATGTGACTTACTTCCCCCATGGAGCTTCCATTCTAATGGGAAAACACAGTAACAAATAATGATGAAAATAGAACTTATCATCTAAGGCTGCCTGGAGCGCCATGGCAATACCTTACACATCACATAAATTGTTCATGTCTTGAAAACACAGAAGAACTTAGACTGCTAACTAGGGCCTGGAGTCTTTTTAAAGGTCTTTTAAAGGTATGTTCTTGGATAACAAAAACATTTTCTTCCATAGTTTTTGAGCTATTTAGATTTTTAAATAGTTTTTAAAAATTTTCAGCAATTTGTATTTTTCTTGAAAACCATCTTTTCATTAATACTATGTAGTTTATTAACATAAGAAGTATGTAGTTTATTAAATACCATATAGTTTATTAACATATATTGTTTTATATTTATAAAAACTCCTCCAAAAATATTTTGTAAAGCTTGAATATGTATGATATTCTCCTTTGTATGGTCCTTAGGTAGATTTCATATTTTTTCTAACATCTTTGATTAGTGCTATTTGTGATGTTTAATACAGTAATCATGTAAAGTTATGAAAGTTCCCTAATATGACCAATTGGGTTGAATCTTTTAAATGCCCATGTTTAGGGCTTTCAGTTTTTGCAATATGGTGAACTGGATAACTTGAAAATCTTTCCCACTAAAATATCTAGAGATCCTATTTATATTATAACATATAGTCTCTTAAATACATAGCCACGCCTTCCCCCCAAAATAAGGGAAGTTTCCAGGGACTAGAAAAAAAATTATAGTAATGTAAGCACAGGAAGTAACACTGCAGTTGCTCTGGGGTAGGATGGAGGTTGTAGAGAAGGAGTTGGCAGTTTCATTAATCCAGGAGGTTGTGATTAAGTACCCATGCAGGAATAGGAGATAATACCTTGGGCTCATACAAGGCAATGTTGAAACTGAAACATCATAAATCTAGAACTCCCAGAAGGATACATCAATAAAGAGTAGATTAAATATACACCCACCCCAAATCCACTCACCAGCAAAATCTAGACCGATCCCTGTGGTGGCTAGTAGTCACATGTGGGTACTAAGCCCATGAAATATGGCTAGTCCAAACCTAGATGTGCTTCAAATATAGAATACACAATGGATTTTTAAAATTTAGTATGAAAAAAGTAAGTTGTCTCATTAATTATTTTTGTATTGATTACATGTCAAAAATAATATTTTGATATATTAAAGATAACATGTTACTAAAATTAATTTCACCAGTTTCTTTTTATTTTTTCAATGTAGCCACTAGAAAACTTAACATCATATATGTGGCTCCCATTCGTAGCTCATATTTTATTTCTACAGGTTAAGTATACTTTATCCAAAATTCTAGGGACGAGAAGTGTTTTGGATTTTGGATTCTTTTGGATTTTGGAATAGTTGCATATATATTAATATAATGAGATATCTTGGGGATGGAACCCAAGCCTAAACACAAAATTCATTTATGGATCATATATACCTTATACATAGTCTGAAAGTAGTTTTATACAATATTTTTAATAATTTTATGTGTGAAACAAAGTTTGTATCAGGTATTTAATGTGAGGAATTTTCCACCTGAGGCATCATGGTAGCGCTCAAAAAGTTTCAAATTTTGGAGCATTTCAGATTTCGGATTTTCTGGGTAGGGATGCTCCACCTGTATTAGGTGGCCATGGTCTAGAAGATCAGGTGCGGCCTGGGATCTGGATGGGGCAACCATCTCCCCTAGGAATTCGTTACAGTGAATCTGCTCACGTGTAAAAGTTTGTCCCAGACCAGTAACGTTCTATGAAGGTATATAGCATCAAATCAGGTGGCCCTGAATTCTCACATTCTCACAGATAAAGTTCAACGAATATTGTCTCACAATTGAAAATTATAGAATACATGATGAAATGACCCATCTTGAGGGAGTAAGGATCAGCAGACACTACAAATGGTGGAATTCGCCATCCTAGGACTCTTCAGATAGAACAATTTGATAGATATGATAAGATAAATTATTTTAAAATGATTAAAAACATAAAAGAAAAAAACGAACCATGGGATAAATAAATTATGAACATTAATATAACTTACATGCCATTTGAGCTTCCCTGTCCACTGAGATTTAAGTGAAACTGGCTCAAGCTCTCTATCTGACATTCCATGGAAAATTCAATATATTTTTTTGAGACAGCGTCTCTCTGTATCATCCTGGCTAGAGTGCAGTGGTGTCATCATAACTCCCTGTAGCCTCAGACTCCTGGGCTCAAGCATCCTTCTGTCTCAGCCTCCCAAGTAGCTGGGACTACAGGTGCATGCCACCACACCAGCTAATGTTTTCATTTTTGGTAGAGAGAGGGTCTTGCTCCTTCTTGGGCTGATCTCAAACTCCTGACCTCAAGTCATCCTCCTTTCTCAGCCTCCCAAAGTGCTAGGATTACAGGCCTGAGCCACCATGCCTGGCCTCTCCCTAAGACTTTTATGAATTTCCAGGGATTAAGTCCTTCTGAGCACTTACAATGCAGAGTTCTGGCTCTTAATCAACCTCAGGTTTCATATACCAGGCTGCAAGCCACCCCACACATATCACTCATCCTCTTTTCCTGGAGTATCCTCAAACCACTTTAGTGAGGCATCTATATGCACAACAGCCTTTGTTAAAGGTTGGGGATTGATGTTGGTGTTTTGTTAGCAGCATCGTAGATTTCTCC
Organism: Avahi laniger; assembly: GCA_963575035.1. NCBI lineage: Eukaryota > Metazoa > Chordata > Mammalia > Primates > Indriidae > Avahi > Avahi laniger. The sequence continues at coordinate 7,256 of CAUYSK010100953.1, forward strand.
CCCTACCACTTTTTTTTTTGATCCCCTACCACTTTGCTCTAATTTCCTCTCCATGACTTTAGCTGTTCACTTGGTTTAGTTCTTTGTTTCATGTTCCAAAGACTCACTAAGGATGTTTTTATTTTGAGTGCACACTCTTTGGTAATTCAGAAGGATTAGGAGAGTTCAGGAGTGTTGGATTTAACTTTGCAGTTCTCCAGTCAGTCTGTGCAAATGGAATGACACAATATATAATTTTCTCCATTAATAGGAATTATGTAACCCCCCATATTTAGAAAGCATAAGTACCTACTGGCAGGGTTTTTTAAAAACAGATTTATTTATAAATATATAAATTTACTGATAAATTTTATAAAATTTATTCATATCATCTCATTATTCATATGTAATTCCATATAGCTATTAGAGTTGATACTATATCATTAAGTGAAAAAAGACAGCTACTGAACAATATGATTCCAACTTTGTTTTAAAAAATATACAGAGATGCATAGAAAAAGATAAGAGGATATTTACCAAAAGGTTAACAGTAAATGGTTAGATTGTGGGAGTATTAGTCTGCTTAAGCTGCTGTAACAAAACACCACAGACTGGGTAGCTATTAATTTATTTTCTCATAGTTCTGTATCTGAGATATCCAAGGTCAAGATGTCTTCAGGGTTGGTTTCTGGTGAGGCCCTTCTTTCTGGCTTGTAGACAGTCACCTTCTTGCTGTATTCTCACTTGAAGTTTTCTCTGTGTGAGCTTGAAGACAGAGATGTCTGGTTTTTCTTCTTCTTGAAAGGACACCAGTCCTGTTGGATTAGGGCCCCACCCTTTTGACTTCATTTAACTTTACTTACCTCCTTGAAGGCCCCATCTCCAAATATAGTCACATTGGGGTTAAGGCTTCAACATAGGAATTTTGGTGGGATACAATTCAGTCCGTAACAATGGGTGTTTATTTTCTTCTTCATATATTTTTCTGTGTCATTTAAGATATCCATAATGAACAATACTACTGTTGTAATCAGAAAAGGAAAGGCTCTTTTTTTTCTTTAGGAAAGGTTATTTTTTAAAAAAGAGATTCTGTTGTCTCGATTGAGAAAATCCAGGCAGACAGACCCTTTACCAAATTCCATATGAATAAAGTCTGCTGTTCCATGGCCCATATTTATTGCAAGTATTTACTGAAGTCCTCCCTCTAGGTTTAGAGAAGGAAAAAATCACCAAGGAAGAGGATCAGTAGGGGAATCTTTGGGACCCTGCTGCAGCCAGAGAGGGCTCTTGAGTGCTGGGCAGGATTTAATGATTTGAACATGTGTCCTGAGACGGCCCACCCTGGAGGGCACTTGGTCTTGTTTATATGCCCTTTTCTCTTGCTTCGAATCCCACAGGATCTATTCTCAATGCTAGAGTTACAGAAGACAGTGGTTAATCTAGTTAATCCACAAGAACCCACAAGGACTCCCAGCACCAAGGGCTGATGGTAATGATTAGAGTATTCTGAGCCATCCCTAAGGCAGGATGCTCTTGGAAATTTTGTATTTGAGCCTTCTTTCGTCCAGTGACATTGTAAGCTCCTGATTGGAGAGTCTTTAAGGGGTTTGAGAGTAACAGAAAGATGCATCCCAACCAACCCTATGATGGTTAACAGCATGAACTTTGGAGCTGAACTGCTTGGAATTGAGTCCCAGCCCTGTCGTGACCAGCTGAGTGACCTTGGGCAAATTATTAGCTTCTCAGTGCCTCAGTTTCTTCATCTGTAAAATGAGGATATAATTTTTCCTACATTCTAAGGTGGTTGTGAAGATTAAATTAGTTAAACTCATCAGTAGTGCCTACTAGGGTATAAGCACCATATAAGTGTAATTTGATAAGGTCTGCCCCCGAAAGGCAGGCTCTCTGTCTAATTTTACTCTCAGGAGTCTCTAACCATTGCTAAACTGATGAACTCAATGCACTGCATGAAGTTCCTGGAGTCAGAATGGAATTTACCAGTTTCATGAAATGTCACAGCTGAGAGGGCCTGAAAGTTATAGTTCAGCCCCTTCATTTTATACACAGAGACCCAGGGGACCTTAGTCATTTCCTCAGCTCCACACAGCTGGTTGATAGCAGGGCCACAGCCAGAGCTCCCGACTCTAAACACATTTTTATTAGGTTAAGTTGAAATTACTTTTTTCCCCTCCATAAATATCTAATAGAGTCAAGCATGCATGTAATTTTGTAAGAGGAAAGAATTCATGATTAAGCCTCTTTCTGAATAAATAGATTACATTCATTAGTATGATTTCATATTACAAATTATCTAATCATTATCCTTATTGAAAATACTCAATGCCAAACATAAACGGCAGCTCTGGGAATGGGAACTATGTTGCTCGTGAATTTTGTCCCAGGCTAGTTAAAGTCTTTGTCCCTTTTAGTCTTTTATTTACCTTTTTACTTCTTTTCTTCCATTCCTGTGGAATGTTGCCAAATAACACTCCTATTTTTAATAATATTAAGTTTAAAAAAATCCACTACTTTAACACATCTAGTTTTCTCTTTATCTTTTTGTTCTTGTCCACGTGCACCTAGATTTTTGCATAGCTATTTTCATAGTACTCAAAAAAACTTTGAAGTATGATTTTCTCTTTTAATGTTATTTCTAAACATTTTATATTTCCTCAATATCCCATAAATACCCATTTTTAATGGATGCATAATTTATTATAATCAAACTAACCGTAAAATGATAAAATCATTTTCTTACTGCTGACATTTGGATTGCTTCCATTTTGGGGTATTGAATGTGGTGCTATAATATATGTTTTTTATTTTCTATTGATTTATTGCCAAAGGACATGGACCTGAGATTGGAATTACATGATCAGATGTATGAATATTTTTATAGTCATAAAGATATATTGTGGGATTTTTTTTCCATTGACAATGTAACCAGCAGTGTACAAGTGTATCATTTTCACCCTACTCTTACTAACGTTGAGTATTTAACAGCTTTTACTCACAAACAAGTGTACCTGTATCAGGAAAGTGTTTGTTAAAGTAATGACAAATCATCTCAGAGTGTTATGTAGATTAATAATTTCCCAGATTGGAAAATATCCCTGTTTTATTTTACACTCCCTTGTCAATAATAAAACTTACATGGCTTTTATTTACATAATAGTGTTGTGTGTAATAAGTATTCCATGCTAACTTACCGATTTAATTTTATACCCTATAAGAGACTGATCTACGGTAGGAGGGCACCATAGTACCCCGCAGTGGAAAAGGGAAGTAGAAAAGAGGGATGCAAAAGGGGAGATGAGGAGAGAGAATGTGCATGAGATGCTGTCAGATTTTCCAGAAGGGGAAACCAGGCACATCCCCCGGGGACAGCGTCACAACCCCATCCACTAGTGCCCGGGATTACCATGTCTGTCCCTGTCTATTCCTGACCCTGGAAATCTCCTCACTCCTTTCCCCCAACCCCAGCATCCCTTCTGACTCAGCTTCCCCTCTGTTCCCTTTCCCCTCATTGGACTTGTGCTACCATCTGTGCTCACTTACTTGCTAAGGTATAGGGCGCAATCCTCGGCCTTGCAGCGCATGCAGAGATTAAACATGGGGGCGCCCTGCACTCCTGGAGGTTTTAGTCTGATGGGAGAGAGAAGACATGAGGGCAGAACACGGGCGATGTCACAGGAGAGCTACAGATAAGGTGCTCCAGGAGCCTTCTCCTGGCTAAGGTCTTCTGAGAAGACTTCCCAGAAGTGGCATTGAGACTGGGCCCGGAGGGCTGGGACTTTGGATCTGACACCGTCCCCCAGTGTGCCAGGATCCTCAATGCCCTCTAGATCCTTATTGCCTCAACATGAACCCAGGTGCCCCAGGGAACTGAATATGCCTGAGTGCAAGAAGTTCAACACTTACCAGACGTTATTCCCCCCTCAAATTGGAAGATGGGTTTGATACTTCCTTTTTTAGTGGAGTGAAACATATTTTTAAAAAAGTGAGTGTGCTTGAGCTGGGTGAGGCAGTACAAGAGCCACCAGTGGGTACCCGGGTATGTGGTGGGAGGCAGCTGGCTGGACTGGTCTGTGCCTGCACCTTACTGATCTGTGCTTGTGCTTTATTGGTTTTATTGACCATTATCGGTGCTGGGCCAGTTGTTAGGTATTTCAATTAATATTTCTCGGAGAAGGAACACTGGCATATCTTGTAATGTAAGGAGAATACAGGTGACCAGGTGTCAAGCTATGATGGTAGGTGACCAGGGACCTAGAACCACTCATGATGCCTCATCAAAAAAGAATACCCTTTGGCTGATTTTAAGTGGTGCAAAGTGGATTATTTGCATCATCTCTTTATTGTTATCTTCTTTGCTTAACCTCTTCCATGCCAACTCAAGCCTCTCCAACAATTTCCCTAAAATTTCACTTGTGGAACTCTGTTAACCCAAGTACGTTACAGTTGATCTTTTCACAATTTTCACATTTACCAGGCTGTCTGGATATTATAGAATTAAAGAGATGTCTCTCCAAATGATGTAGTATTGGAGGGAGAAGCTCAAACCCCTGAAGACTTATACATGTTTCTAAAAACATGTTTAATTGCAGTGTCTCCGAACATGTACTAGTAATTGCTATATTGTTCTGACACAATGTGGACACATTTATCTGCCATTTTTTCCAGTTCTAATTACTGTGGTAGTGAAGTTGACAGTCATCCTCTCTACCCCGCAAAAGACAGAAGGGCATCCAGGGAGCAGACCCCACTTACACCCACATGATTGCCTGCCTTTCTGAGGCCAGGTTGGCCCTCACTGAGCTCTCCTCAGAACGCTGTGCCTGGAACTTTGGTGTGTAGGGTTTGACCACTGTCTTTCCCTTGACAGTCAGGGAGCTCACCTTTCAAGGGGGTATGGAGATGGAGTGAGGTCAGGCTCCTGGTTAGAGTGTCTGTGGTGCATCTTGAGTTTTCCCTACTCCCCATCTATTGATCCGAGACCACACAACTTCCCATTCCTCCACTTGGGAAAATGGTGGATGGTTTATTAGATGAGTCAGTGTCCAGGGGTCCTGAGTAGTGAGATTTATTCTGAGTAAAATCAAAATAGACATATCGTGCCCCTTCCATCCACCATAGGACCTGATCCTCACCCCCCAAGGCTCTGGAGTTGGGGGTGACTTTGGGCATATGGAGAATAACCTTTCAAGTCATTATTTTCCTGGGGCTTGGACTATGTGGATTTTGTCAAAGAACTCTTTTTCTTTTCTTTTTAAAAAACTAGTACTTTTTGGGCATATAACTAACCTGAGACTGCAGGAATTCAGTGTTCCTTGAAATGTCTTTTAAGAATTACATGAGTTAAAAAAATCATTGCACTGTGATCCCGGGGCACCGATGCACCTCACAGACCACATCAGGTGGGGGACCAGATGTCAGGTCCATATTCCCTGGTTCTTGATTCCCAGTACCGAAGGATGGTTACTGGTACCGAGTCGACAGAGCAAATGAGTAGATCAACAGATGTAAGCAAGCAAAGTGCCAAAGTTTATTAAAGCATAGTACATTCCAGAGAGGGAGTGGGTCAATCCATAAATGGAGGAGACCCTGAGTTTAAGAAGATTTTCCCTTTAATGCTGATTTCCTAATTTTATGTTAAATGAGGGACAAAATATTCATGGTTTTTCTTGGAAAAAGTGGAGAATTCCTGGAATAACAAATCCCCTCCCATTTTTTACCTTGTTAGGCAATTTCAGGGGGTTGCCATGGTATTTATACTGTCGTGGCACGGGTGGGTGTGATTTGTACTATGTTAATGAGAGTGGGCCACTTGAGGACACTATCACCTTACTTGTACACATGTTTCAAAGATGCTCGTTTATGGCCTTGGTCATATCTCCACTTTGTGGCCTTTCTATCTCTTTCTGGTTGGTCAGTGCTCAGAGACCCCCTATTGTAGACCAAATATCCAGTCAGTCCTTGGGGACCCCTTGACACTTAATCTGTTCTTTCTTGGAAGCCCCTCTTCTGGTCAATTTGTTCCTCCTAGTAGACAAAACTTCTCCTAATGTCATCTATTTCTCAATAGAAACCTCTTAGACAAAGCATCTGTTCCCCTTCCTCCTTGTCCCAACCTAAGAACCATGCCACCCTCCTTGGAGGCCTTATGCATGTTCACCTGCATGTTACTGTTTGCATAAGTCATGATAGACTTGCACATGGGGTGTATGACACCTTCTGAAATCTGAAATCTCTGGCTCAACACAGCAAAGTTTCATCACTCACTCATGTAAAGTCTGATCTAGGTTGAGTGGACCTCCTTAATCCTATAGCTACACCATCCAAAATTTCAAGGTCACTGCTAAAAGAGAAAAGAGGGATTGAGGAGACACACTGGCTTCAGCTGTTTCCACCTAGAAGCAACATAGTCCTTGAGCCTGAACTAGTCACATGGCCTGGACAAGGAGGAAAGGAGATATGGGCACGTTCAGTGAGCGCCAAGCCACTTTCTGACACATCATTCTTATCTCAAAATGGTTATGACTTGGAAGGTGAAGGTGCTTGTCTTCCTCAGAAAGTGTCTCAAGCTTTGGAAATAGCAGGAGCTCTCTTTAATGTCTTGTATTTTATGATTCCTAGAATAGCCGATGATCTCCATTCTCCCTGGGAATCACACGGACTGATGTGCTTGGCACCGCTGGCACACTCTCAGCTAGGAGGTTACTCTCGAGGTTTGCTCATTCGCTTCTGTTCCCACCCCTCAGATTGGCTGTCAGCCAGGTATAGAAGACCGTTTATAAAAAATGTTTACAACTAACCCCCTCCCTTGAATCTTGGCTGGCCTCGTGACTTGCTTTGAATCATAGAATGTGAGAGAAGCGACATGGTGCCAGATCTGGACCTGGGCCTCACGGGGCCTTGCACGCCATGGCTCACTGAACAAGCGCAGGCATCCCACGGGAGGATGGCCCAGTCGCCCCCGGCCCCTCAGCCAACATCCAGTTCACCCCAGAGCAGCGCTGCCCAGCTGACTTGCAGCGGACACATGAAGGGCATGAAGGAGCTCAACGGAACAGCCTAAATTTCCGAGTGCAGAGTTATGAGTTTAAGACATGGAAGGTATCTTAAATCACTGAAGTTTGAGGGTGGTTTGTAATAGAGCAATCGCACCGAAGGTTGATGTTTTCCCAGGAGGTTTACGCCAGCTAGATTGCTCTGTAATTACATAATTTAATTATTTAATGAAATATTACTTCAAGAGGATGACATGAGTGTCATGATGAAAATTGTTTCCATGAAAATGAAATTGAATGCATTGTAAAGACTTGATAAAAACATATATCTTAAAAAATGTCAAATAAGCTGTGGGTGAGACCTCGGTAATAAATGGAGGGAAAGCCATAAGAATATAGAAGGATTCTACCCTCAGGCTGTTTCCCACGTCTCATTAAGTTTTTAGTCCATATTAACAAAGTGAAACTGGACAGCACAGATGGATTGGATTGTGACAGTGAGACGAAAGCCACTGCACAGAGACATACAATAATTCTATGGTTTAAGGAAGATCGAATTTTTTTGTAGGTGTCCAAGGTGAGAATTCTGGGTTAGAGAGAAGTCTGTTTTGTGTAATCATTCAGGGACATAGTGTTTTTTTTGGTAAGTCATTTAGGTTTGTAGACCCATAGGTCCTTGTTGTTATTTAAATGGTTGAAAACCTGTTTTCATGGGTTCTGGAATCAGGAAGAGGAGAGGGAGCATGGAGGAGCCAGAATCCTTACCTAAGGCATCAGTCCAGAAGTGACACACATCACTTTTGCAAGCATTCCATTGACAGAGACTCAGTCACATGGCCATACCTAACCATAAGGGAGACTGGGAGATGTGTGACGATATCGGGGCAGAAACATGCTGAGCTGTAATCCTATCAGTATGGAGAGGGAGAGAATGGATTTAGGTGAAGAGCCAGCACTCTCAACCAGGATGCTACATGCTGACTATGGTTTTTGCAAAAAAGACACTGGGAAGCTTGACTCAATGGACCCATACCCAGTGGAAAGGCCTTGGTGAGCAGATAAACATTTCCATGTTCTAAATTAAAATAACATGCTTTTGATAGGATGTATCTGATTTTATAACTTACAGCCTTGATTTCTTTTAATTGGCCAGTTATAATGGTCTTGCTTATGATAAACATGAGTACTTTTTATTATTTCTTTCTCTGGGGTTCTTTAATATCTCTGTATCATAATTTTCCTTTTATTTTCATTTTTGGTGGATCAAGAATATGGCAGACACTTGAGCGCCTACGTGTTGTTTTGAAATGATGTATACATTTCTGAAGTAGCCTCCTGTTTTTACAAGAAAATGTAGCATTAGCTCAGTGCTTGAGATGTGGCCAACTCACTAAGATAAGTCTAAATTTATTCATTCCCCAGTCCGTGCCAAAAGAAGATAAGGTTAAAAATTAAAGATGAAGAGAAGATGCTTCTCAAGCCCGATTTTACTTCCATGCTGCACCTGCTAAACAAGTTAGAATAACTCCATTCTCCTGGGAGCCAAGGACACGAGGGCTTGATTTCTGGCAACACAGTGAATTGTTGGAAGTCTCTGTCAGAACTCCTTTCTGTAAATGTCTGAATTTGTCCTACTGCACCAAGGAGAGCCATTCGGAAGATTATGTGCTGGCCCTTGGTGTGAGCACGTGCCTCTTAAGAGTCCTGTGGTTTGAGGTCAGCCCCCCCTGGGCTTGTCCCTGAGCCAGGAAAACTCTAGTTTCAGATGTGCCTGTTCGGGGTGCCTACCCTGCTTTGTCCTCGGTGCTTCTTAAAGAATCATCAGCCTTGTCATCTCACCCCCGCCCCCACATCTCCCTCAGTTTACATTGGTGGGTCTGACTCTGGAAGGGATTTTGGAATAAAAGAATATTGTCAAACTTCAGAGGAAGTCATATTTTTCTCTGTTTGTCTACCGGAGTTCTCTGAAGACTTGGCCTAACAGTGACAATGTCAAAGAGGCTAAATAGACACTCAGCAACAGGATATGACGGATATTTTACAGTTCGGCAGTGTGAGGGCTGGTGTGTCAGCTTCCTGTTATTGTCTGTCTGCTCGGTACAGATTTGGGAGATACTGTTTATTAAAGGCGGGATTTTTTCTTTTTTCTTTATTAAATAAAGAGAAACAGGGCTCTGCTGCAAGCAGTCAGAAATTTAAAATCACTGTATTCTAAATGTAGATTTGGACAGTGAAGGTCCTGGTAGCTCCTGCTTTTGGATACCTGTCTCGTGCCAGACATTGACCTAAAAGCATTACGTGTGTCATTTCATTCAGCCTCCACAACGATCCCGTGATCGTTGTCTTCATTTACAGACAGGGAGTTGAGTATCCAGAGAGATTAAATGACCCTCCTAACATCCAGCTAGCAAGTTGTGGAGCTGGTATTCAAATCCAGTTTTCCTCTCTTAGACATAGCTTAGAATGAAGGGCACATAGGAACAGTGTTTATTCCAAAATATCAAAAAAGGTGCATTTCAGGATTCAGCATTCCCAGAAAAGAGGTCTGTCTGCATTGCTCACTTTGTGGAGGATGCTTGACAGCACAGGAAAACAAAAGCAAATTACAATTCCTAATGTGGCTGAGACAGTTACCACTTGTCTCTCAGAGCAAGTAATATGAGTATTCTCCCATATTTTGTCAAGGTCTGACCATGGACTCTTCTTCTCCACTCCAATTTTGCACGTACTGCTTGGCACCTCTGGACAGGTATTTTTCCATAGAAGGTTCTGCTGTGGCACTTCCTCCATGCGGATTATGCCAGAGCCCATTTCATCAGCCTGTTCTCTGGCTTGAAACGTACTCAGAATGTGTCACTTCCGAATTTCCACATAACCTTGGGGTTTAGGAATGTGAGTTGTTTTTTCCTGTTCTTTCTGGAAATCTCTGTTTTAAACTAGAGAGGAAAAAGCTATTCAGATGCTCATCAGATTTATTGGAGGTACCATCTGGCTTTGGTAAACGATGCAAATGATGAAGTCCCCGTTAGAACCCAGACTTCACAGTCACAAGTGCAAAGTGATTGGAGGAATGGGGGGCGGGCAGGGGGAGTGTGAGGGGGAGGAGGCCAAGGACTGCAGCAGGCCAGAGAGGAATGATGTGCACCCCCCACGTGAAAGGTGGGTGCCCTCCACTGTGCCCTTGCAGTGTTCCGTGCTTCCCTCTCTGTGGTATTAGAGTTCCTGGTTCTCTTCGCTGTCCTCCCCTCTGGACTGCGGCTCCTTGAGGGCAGTGCCTGACATTTACCAGGGGATCAGCAAATATTTATTGAATGAATGTACCGATGAATAAGAGCTCTGATCTTCAGTTCAGGTCAACATATATATTTGATATATATCTCAATACATATCTATATATATCTCAAAACTCACTTTAATTCCCCCTTCTTTTAGAGGAAGGCCATTTGAGTTACTACTCTATGTCCAGAGTTGTACTTTAGTATTTTGCCCTAACAAAGTTTTCTCTGCTGACTGCACATTGCAATCACCCGAGTATTTTTTAAAACTAAAAAAATCAATACTCTGCCTTCCTTCCTCTGATTATTCTAACTTAATTAGCCTGGGATAGGGCCAGTGGAAATCAGAATTTTTAAAGAAGCTTCCTAGATGTTTCCACCGAGCAATCAGGGTAGAAAATCACTGTCCCTCACATACCTGGAGCAACTATACCTTACGGCTGATGTAGCACGCAGACAGGTCACGTCCTGCAGACTCCCGAGGCATGTGGGAAAAGACAGAAGACAAGGACATTTTCTGGAAGCCCCACTAGGGCTCAGCTAAGATGCTGCTATTAAGTAACTGCTCATCTGCAGGACATCAAAGTAAGAATTTAACTGCTGTCCTAAGAGAGCCTTGGTATTTTTCCTTCATCATCTCTCTCCTCCCAATGTTTCAGTGTAAGAATAATGGCTTATCTGACAGATCCGAGAAGGAGTTAAACGTATATACACAACTTCCTGGTAGAAATGGCTGAACTGAAGACACTAAAATTAGGAACAAATGTTTAAGTCTCTCTTGCCCTGAGAATAGATTTTCGAACTGTGTTAAAATGCTCTGAGGCCTGAAAAGTCCTGTGTATGTGGTCAATGGAACTAGAACCATGATTGTTTTTCTTAAGCTATTACAGGCTAAAAAAGTTTTCTGGCTTCACTGATTTCTGAATCCGTGTGCCCCGGTGATGGAGTTTGTGCATGAGGCCACTCAGGTCAGCTTCCTTTCTGCTGAATGCTGGGGGAAAACGCAGGAAGTGGAAAGACCAACTATGTTTTCCTTTTACTGTTAAGCCTCTATGTTCTTAGCATATCTGTGTCTAGCTTGCCGTTTCCTTTTTCTTTAAGGATTTAAAAAGTGGATTTGGCTTCACGCCTTTATCCTGGATTCTTTAAAGGAAAAAGAAGGATGTGCACAGATGCCACTGCCTTGGAGTTTCTGAGAACAGGCACATAATGTGCTTTTCCAGGGTAAATTGCAGAGAAATGGACCTTTACGAACACTAAGCATATTCCCTACATGAGTTTGGCTAATAGTTTTACACACAGGAGTTTTGATTAATTGTTGTCGAGAACTGTGAGATTTTACCCCCTTGCAAGCTAACAGATTAGCTTGCTGTAGTTTCATGAATGTTGGCACAAGACCGGAGGCTCCTGAGTGAGAGACAAAGAATTTTATTACTCACAGCAGTAGCAGTGGCCATAATATTAGCAACTTCTTGTGGCTGGGTGTTACAAACAGAACCAGGTGACACTTACACAGGCAGTGAGTTGTGTTACAGGAGAGGACTCTCAGCTTGTGGAACCCAGATCTTTTACACTGGGCAAAACATGCCCGCCTTGTGCTCCAGAGCGCGACACTGTCTGTCTTCCAAGGCTATTCGCTAAACAAAGATGCTTGAGAAGATAGTCTGAACCAAGGACTGTCAGCGCTTCTGCTTGTGAGACATGTGGAGACGCCTGCCATCTCTAAAGCATTGTAAGTCAGGAATAACATGGAGTGCTCATGGAATGTGGATAAAATTGAACACTGACAGAGGCAGCAGATTTTATAAAATTCCCTAGACCCCATCTCAAATGGAACCAGTGAGTACTCAGTTTCCTCATGTATCAGCAAGCATTTGCTGTCTAACAAACCACCCCACAGATAAATGGCTCAAAACAACCACCCTTTATTGAGCTCAGAATTCTGTGGGTTGGCTGGGTGGTCCTTCGGGTCCTGGTGGGCTCAGCTGATGTCAGCTGGGCTCATGCATGCATGAGCTGGTGTTTGTCAGACTGTAAACCAGGACAACAGAGACAACTCGCCAAGTGTCTGTCATCACCCAGAAGACTGGCCCAGGTGTCTTCATGTGCCGGCAGTCATGGGGGTCTCAGGAGCTGCGAGAGAGCAAGTCCCCATATGCGAGTGCTTTTAAAGCCTCTGCATCGCACGTGCTAAAGCCATATAACAAAAGGAGGTCATATGGCCAACCCAAATTCAAGAGTGGAGAAATAGACTTTACCCCTTGAGGGAAGGGAAGAATTTGCCATCTTCCACATTGCAGATCTATGGTGGGCTACTTTTATCTCATCGACTTTCATTCTCACTTGATGAACTGTTTCAAGTTTAGCAGCTGTGGAATTTAGGGAAACTTGAGTATATTATTCAGGGTATAACTATGCATGGGTTTTAACTCCACTCCTGATACCAAAATCTGTATTGGAGTTCATCCAGAGATGCAAAACCAGTAGGAGATCTATGTCTATATATTTATATTTTTCTACATCTATGTATCTATATATCTGTATCCATATCTATATCTCTATCTGTTAATATTCATCTATCCATTTCTCCACCCATCCATAAATCTATCCATTTACTTATTACAAAGAATTGGCCCATGTAATTGGTACTGACCAAGTAAATCTAAAATTCATAGGGCAGGTCCTCAAGGTTGAAAGATCACAGGCAGACTGTAACTCACAGGCACGGGTTGAGGGTACTATACACAGGAAGCATTTCTTTTCTTTTCAAAGAAGTCTCAGCCCTAGTTTGGAGGTCTTTTATCTGAGTGATTAGGCCAATCCAGATTATTCAGGATAACCTGTCTTACTCAAAGTCAACTTATCAGAGAATTCAATTATGTCTGCAAAGTACCTTCACAGCAGCACCTAGATTAGTGTTTGGTTGAATAATCAGGCACTGTAGCCCAGCCACATTGACCCAGCAAAAAAACCATCACACGTGGGTTGGATTGAGGGATCGGGTAGAAGAGAGGCTTGAGCACATGCTCAAAGGTCTGAATGTATTCCTTGGTGCTTCCCTAGGCAGAAGAGTAGCTGATTCAGTAAACTGATAATTTTCTAATGTAGTAATAATCAGCAAATAGAATAATAACCTACCCCAATTGTGACCCATGTGAAAAAGGCTAAGGGATGTTGGTGAGACCCTGAGAAACACTGAGATTAAAGGGTAGGGGCCAGGAGTAAGTGGGTACAAACAAGCCTTAAGGGGCTATGGATGGGTGGCCTGCCTCTGATTTCACAGGGACTCATTCTCAAGCATTGAACATGCCACTTTACCTTCCTTGCCTCTCAGGTCTTCACCTATAAGTAATTATTGCTTCCAGAAATAATTTAGCTTAAGTTTTATGCATTGAAAAATTCCACATCTTCATGTACGTATGCACACACACACATAGTACTCCACACACATACACATGTGCGTTTATACAACAAACCTTCCTGCAGAGAAGTTCAGACACAGGCAAAACTTGAAGACTAGGTAACTAACGTCAGTAATCTTAATAACTGGCCTGACTTTACATTGCATTTTTCGGATGTCATTCAAAACGGGGCACACATTCAACTTTGGGTCAGGGTTGAAATGTGTACACTGAGATACTACCATAGACAAGAAACTCTTCGTGGGATCCTGGGAAGCTTTTTTGTCCCTTCCCCCGGCCCATCCAAATATTCCAAATACTCCAACTGCTTCCAACACCTAACATTTTATTAACAACAGAAAAGGCTTCCTTTCATTCAATATTAGAAATAAGTTTAAAATATAAAATATACTTGGGAGAGTTAAGAAGGTGAGCAACCTGTTCACAGCAAGAGGCCAATGGCAGATTATTTCACTTCTTTTTTAGATTTTGATGAAATATGGGAACACCTTTATGGAGGGTTCAATGGACAGAGGCCACCACTGCTTGGAGAGATGAGAGTCGAAAGATGGCAGAAGATTGAATAGGGATATTGCTGCCTGGTGGTTTGATTGAGAGCTGGCCCAACTGATCTACCACACAGAAATTTCAAAAAGTTCTGCTGATTTGTGCTTTTATTTTCTTGATCCTTCTTAAGAAAACAATTATAGTCATATATGTGGCCAGTCAAGTCCATGTGATTACAATGAGTTTGTATCAGATTTATTTGCATTTTCAAAGGGAAGTTGATCATGAACGGAGCTCTTCCTTTCCAGGCTGTAGCTTCCAGAGGTAGATGTAAACAAATGCGGATGTGGGACTTGTTGGCAAAACCATCCCAGGATTTCTTCAGGCGACAGGAAGAGTTGAAGTTCTAAAAATATATCTTGAGGGCAAAATAAGCCCAAGGCAGCTGGGCTTGGCCAGCAACCCTGAAGGGACAGATTCTGCATTTGTGAGGTGGCAGTAATGGCAGCGTGCCTGCTCTGAGTGTCAGATGAGGTGGCCCATTGGAAAGCGCACATCCGCAGCGGGGTGGCGCTATTAGGCGAAAGCCCTTTGGAAAATCATGAGGAAGTGGTTTTTCACAGTCAGCAGCTTCTGGGTCTGTGCCCACCCAGGGCACAGGGGCTCCGTGTCCCTCCCCCATACCTTGCCCTGTGCACTCCTTCAGTTTGGCTGTTCTTGAGTTTTATCCTTTATCATAAACCAGTAAATGTAACCCCCCCCCAAAAAAAAAATCAAATGCGAAACTACTTAAAGCAAGATTTTAAAAAAAATCTAAATGCTGAAGTGATTAGAACAAAATTCAGGATTGTTCTTCAGAATGAGAAAGAACAGTGGTAAAAAAGCCAGTAATTCTTCCCTGAAGTTTGAAGTAGATCAGCTGACTCAGGGTTTTTACTAGAAGGTTTTTACACAATAGTTTTACTTTTTGCAGGCTACTCATGCTGAAGTGTTAAGCAAAGGCTAAAGTCATATTTCGATTTATTTCAGCCACCGTGTATCAGAACCTAACCTGTGCAATGCCAAGTCTAGTGCTGTCTTCCTGGCCCTGTGTCCTGACTCCTGAAGTGGCCAGAGGGGATCCTTGCCTTAGAAAGAAGTCCTTCCTGATCTCTCTGAGGATCACGCCTCTGACCTCTTACAGGGGCTGCCCTGGTCCTTCCTGAACTCCAGGGCTTTAGAGTGGACAGACCACTGGGAGCATGGTCGGGGGAACTCCTGCTATTTAATTCCATTTAACTAACAGAAAGTGTATGGTGTATGCAGAGGAGACCTCTCACCTCCTCCTGGCTCTGGTATACTCTGTCCCCAAGTTTCTTATTTACGTTAGTGAAACTCTTAGCACTCTGAGTCTCTTCGTTTTGTGACCCATTTGTTTACCCTCATCCCGGATAGTATCTGGATGGGTCTGCCCTCCTGCCTTCCTGAGTCCAGTGTTGGGAGAGAGGACAGAGCAGACCCCTGCCTCCCGAAGGAGACTGCATTGGTACTTCTCCCCAGGTGTCCCTGACACCTAGAAATGTCCAAGTACTGCAGCTAAATACTTTCTGGGGTAAAAAGGTATCCTATGGATTTCAGAAAGCTAGAGATTGTGCTAATGGGGCATACCACCTTGTCCAGTACCTAAAACCGGACTCGGACTCACAGAATTAGAACTGGAAGAACCTTTGAGATCACCCAGTCTAATTTCTTCCCATACCAATAAAGACATGGAGAGCTAACGTGACGCATCCCAGGCTACTGGGCCAGCAGAGCTAAGACAAGAATCTGAGCTTAAACCCACCAGTTCCAGGGTTCTCTGTCATTATCCAGTGGAAGCTGAATTATATGTGTTTGCTTTCCATTCTTGTCACTGTGTTAATGACACAGCAGTTTCAAGACAGTTTTGTTCCTATTCTTCACCCTCTGCAACACCTGTGAGATACATATGAATACACACACACACACACACACATACATGTTTTAGGGCATTGCAAACACTTGCTTCCTGTCCAGAGTGCCAGCCATAGAAGTCTCTGTACCTGCCACTCTGAGGGTAGTGCTGAGCCATGGAATTGTTTTTGGTGAGTCCGTTGACTCTGCTACTGGAGTGTGGGGCTTGCTCGGGTGCCAAGAACAGCGGTGGAGACTGGGGAATGATGGTCCGGTGAGGCGTGCGGTGGGCTCCAGGCTTCACCAGCCTCACGGCATGGAAGGAAGAGGCCCTCTATCGCCTGTGCTTGAGAAGATCACCTCCGCTGGTTCTACGCTTTCTTAGCCAGCACGCCAAAGGCTTGACCAGATGATGTTAACACAACATGTCAAACTCTTCAATTATAGATTAAGCCTACAACGTATTCTTATTGGTCAATTTGTCTTAGCCTTCTGTGATAGCAATTTATTTATTCCTCACCAAAACTGAAATCCAGGCAAAGAAATCCAGTGACCTAAGAGACTTGTTTCTTTAGCTAGCTAATCCAGACACTAACTGCACTATTGCCTGGGATTTATGTAGTGCTTTCCCTCTGAAGAGCCCTACCTGCTTTTAAAGTAACTCATTCATCTTCAAGCACCTTTGAAAGGAATTACTGTCAACCAACTGTTTTCTTGCAGGAGGATGTAAAGCAAAGAAATACTGTCTGAAATCACAGAAGGTCAACCACAGAGCATCCAGAGCTCTGCACATCAGGCCAATGTACACTTGATCAGGTGACATTGGCTTTAAGGTGGCTCTGTCTTGAATGGGTTTGGCAAATAGATGCACGGCCCTGTGTGCTGCTGGGCCCTCGCTAGGTGATCGTGGTGTTCTTCCCCATGGAGCCAGTTTGTGGCCTCAGAACCCCTCCCTACAGTGCTCTGCAAGCAGTCACTTCAGTCCATGCTGGCAAGCAGATTGGATCTCCTTTGCTGTTCATGACCAGAGGCTGGGTTAGATTGCTAAGGAGGCCTTGTCTTCTGCCTGAAGTGTCTGTGCCAAAACCCCATGGTGGCCATTGAAAGGTGCCGTCATTCTGACCTGGGAACGCTCTAAGGCTAGTCATCATTTGACCTTACAGTGAAAACTGATGTGGAAAATAGGATAATATGGGAAAGGTTGGCAAAGGAATCAGGGCTCCTAAGGAGCAGGACTTTGGAACTGCTATAAAAGGGTGAGCTCAGGTTTGAGGTGAGCACCATTGCTTGACTGAGTCAGCTCAGAAATTTTCTGTGATTGTTAAGCACACATTTGGTTGTGCGTGAAGTTCAGGCCCCTGTGTCCTCTTTCAGTGTTGGGCCAAAGCTGTACAAGATCAATAAAATCAATAAAATAAAGGGTTCCCTTTTTTGATAGGGAGTCATTGTGGAGACCTCAGGAGAAGGGCTGAGTGGAAAATCCAGGAAGAGTAACTCCCCCCTCTGCAACTCAGGAAGGGAAGGAGTGAATTTTTTTGTTTCAGGAAGAGGAAAGCAACACAGATCTGCTCAACTCAAGGATATAATTAGCTGATGAGATTTTCTGAGAGAAGCAAATTCCCTTTTAACAAGATTCAGTATCCCTGAGTTTGGAAGATGATGGAAGAAAGTCAAGATCATTTGACAATGACTAATTATAACAATTTCACCTAGTATTGACACTAAGTGGGTGGCAGAGGTAGAAACACCCATATAACTTCAATATTTTTGGGTTTATAAAATAGAGAAGAGGAAAGGACATATTTTTAGCATTTAGTATGTTGACAGCCACTGATTTTAAGATAAGTGCAGATTGCAAAGCCCACTGATTTCATGATGTTTAAGACATGAGCTTTTTAAATTATCTAAATAGTCTTTAGCTTTCCTTTGGGTTGCCCTATGTAAAACTATCAAAGAAATTAAGCTTTATCCTCTTTTATTGTTTTTGTGGGTTTTTTTAGAGACAGGGTCTCACTTTGTCACCCAGGCTGGAATGCAGCGGTGTCATCATAGCTCATTGTAACCTTGAACTCCTGAGCTCAAGTGATCCTCCCCCCTCAGCCTCCTGAGTAGCTGGGACTACAGGTGTGTGCTACCATGCCTGGCTAATTTCTTTTTATTCATAGAGACAGGATCTCGCTATGTTGCCTAGGCTGGTCTTGAACTCTTGGCCTCAAGCAATCCTCCTGCTTTGGCCTCGCAAAGTGCTGCAATTACAGGTGTGAGCCACCATGCTTAGCCACCCTCTGTTTTTGATGCACCAATCCCTGCAACATTCTGTGAATACTGTTCCATCCGAGGCAGTCAGTTTTCTCTTCCTGTCCCTTGGTCTCCAGAGAGGTGGCCCACGAGGAGCTAACCCACACTTCATAGCTCCTCTGTGGTCCCACCTCTCCTCTCTTGCAGTCTTCCCTGCCTCTGCTATGGACAGGAACTCACTGATGCTGTGTTCTATTCTGGTGGGTCCTTGGATTACTATGTCACCATTGATGACTGCTGCATTACGACCTCCCAAGCAGCATGGCTGCATGTTAGCCCTGGGCTTCTGCAGACACAGGTAGGAAGTGTCCGCACCGTAGAAGTTTTGGTGAGGGGGAAATTTGGGGACTTCTCCAAATGTTGACTGTTGCCCTGATTCTTCACCAGTGCTGGGCTAGACCTCCCTGCTTATTTTGGTCAGACTACGACTCGCGCCTCCCAGGCACGGGGACCCATAAGGAGCACTGCCTGTTTACACTT
>CAUYSK010100956.1:0-11386 GCA_963575035.1 Avahi laniger
GATAAAAAAGTCCCCCTCCCAGTAAAAAAGTGGACAGACGGCGGCAGGGCCTTGAAGCAGGAGTGAGCCCAGGTAGGTGCTGGTGTTGCTTACCAGCCCGGCGTCACGCGGCTTCCATCTGCCTGAGAACTTCCACGCGCAGCCTGACTCTGAGTTCGTGTCACGTTTTACGCATGAAGAAATTGAGGTCAGAGATGCGAGAACTTGCCCTGGATCTCACAGCTAGTGAACGGCAGAGCAGGATTCAAACCCGGTCGTCCACCCTTCTGCCTTTCAGTCTAACTGCCCCCAGCGGAGACAGAACCGAGAATCTCACGCAGGACTCAGCATCCGTGAGGACGCCGCTCTCCCAGCTGGAGAATACGGGGACGGGAGGCTCGAGAGGGTCGCAGGCAGCCACAGACCATGGGCGGCAGCTCCCTTGCGGGCGGGGCGGGGAGGTCAGAGGAGGCTCCCGGGAGGAGGCGCCACAGGCCTGGCTGGGGGCTGAGGTGGGAATGGAGGAGGGGCTCCGAGTGAGGGACAAGCGGGAGCAGCGGCCCGACGCTGAGGAGGGGGGTGGGGGCCTGTAGCCGCATTTGTGGGCAGGAGGATCCGGACCCTCCAAACCTTGAGGCCTGAGCTACCCAGCACTTCTGTGTCAACAGTCATCACAGTTCAGACCTGCCCCGCAACAGGCACAGCTGTGTTATCACAGCTGCCACGGAGCTGAGATCTTGCTACTTCTGTCATTATGTGACTTGCATCTCAAGCGGGACGCAGGATTTCCAGGTGAAGGGACCATGCGAGGAGGAAAAGCTCCAGGCAACACTCCAGTGGTTTCCCCCGACAGCTGGGTGTCCTCTCCAGGGGCGGAGGAGTCATTCCGGAAAGAGCAGGCTGCCATCCCCGCTGCTCAGCACAGACAGCACGCAGATTCGCGGGAGACCGGGCAGGCGCGCTGCGCGCTCATCCCTTCGTTCGCTAACTTCACGGAGCGGTCATCCCTATCGTTACCTTTCAGCATTTATCTAGTGAGGTGAACCCAAGACTATTTTAAAAACCCACCCCCAGTGCTCACAGAAGCTCCTGGAACACAGCAGGTACTCAAAGCACAACCGCGGATGGAAGGAACCAGCCGTCGTCTGGTCCCCGCCATGTGACCGGCATTGCACTTCACACTGGCTGCTTTGGTCGTCTTTGAGACAACCTTCGAGGCAGGTACTACCTCTATCGCCATTTGACAGATGAGGAAACTGAGGCTTGGAGAGGTGAAGTCACTTGCCCAAGGTCACCTGGCTGTGAGCAGCTAAGTTGGGATCTGAAACCTAGTCTGTCAACTGCAGAGCCAGAGCCTTGGCCACGAGACCATGAGGACTCCCGCTGCTGCCGCGGGGTGATGTGGGATCAGTCGCAGGCGCTGGCAGCAAGCGGTGAGTCCTGGTCCCGTTTCATGCCTGCTTCTGGCTCATCCTGCTGAGCCGGGCTTTGGCACCTCCATGGACCTTGGACTTCCATCTCCGAGGTGTGACAGAGTCATCAGAAATCAGTCAGAGGCTGTCATCAGCGGCAAGTGTTGTGACAAACAGTCGTGGTTCAGGAAGAAAACACATCCTGCTTGTCCGGGAAGCTCACGCCCAGGTGTTCGCAGGGCACACGTACAAACCCAAAGAAACCAGGCATGGCCCCGGACGTTCGAGAAGAACCTGTTTCTGCTGGCAAGCACGGTGCCCGGGATCCCGTCTGTCCACTTTCCGGTGTGGCAGCGAGGCCCCAGGTGTATAATTTCGCACATGAACCAGCACCTAGTGGCCGAGACAGGTGGCAGCACACCAGGACCCGCCTGGGGGGTGGGGGGGCAGGAAAAGGGAGAGAGAGATACATAGAGAGAGACAGAGAGAACACTAGAGAGGGAGACAGAGAGACAAAGAGGAAAATGGGGGAGGGGAGGGGGGAGGGAGAAGAGGGGGGAGGGGAGGGAGGAGGGAGGGAAGGGGGGAGGGGAGGGAGGGGAGGGAGGAGGGAGAAGAGGAGGGAGGAAGCATCAGGACAAAGTCTATCTCGAGGCTTGGATTTCCTGACCTTCAACCTTCCATCTAATCAATAATCTCCCCGCCACACTCATTGCCTAACCTCCAAAACTTGATTAAACACAAGCAAAAATGACTCCATAACCATTTTTGAAGCAAATTGGGGAAGAAAGGAATATAAACTGATCTTTAAAAAAAAATCCTGTGTGAACCTTAAACTTTATCCAACCTTAAAAGAAGCTAAACCATCTGATAAATTGATAGAGTTTATAGAAACTAGATAGATTATTAAATAGGAAAATGTTTACTATGTTTCAAAAATTCAAATCCACCAGTTCATCCATTGGGTAAATATTTATCTAAAAGTTCAGGGGCAAAGTTAAACAGTTGAAATAAAATTGAATTAAGCCTTAATATTTTGTTTTACTTTGAGTACAGATGGAAGACAAAAATATCATCTCATAAAACGGAAAGTTTCTATTTTCATCAAAATATTTGGAGAAGTTATTTTATTTTTCGTTTGGATACCTAGATTCAACGTAACCGTTGCAAGGGAGGTTTCAGCAGAATCCTGTGAGCTGGAGAACATTTGGAAACTGGCTTTGGTCATTATTTAAAACATTCTTGTTCCACAGAGGTACAATTTGTTTCGAAAAGTGTCATACCAGCCAAAAACTGCTTGTAAATGCAGAGCTTGTAAAATCTCAATGGCTCCAGGAGAAATTCCATTTTCCCTTCCTTCCATTGGACCGTGTCTCAGGTACCGAGGCATCCTCACACCTGCGGGCACTGTCCTGACTGATGTGATTCCTGCATTTCTGAGATTTTTCCGGGTCTCCTTTTTGGTGGTGGGGGAGGAGAATGATTTTATTATGCAACGATCAGAATTATTTTCAAGAGTGTCATGAGAACGCTCAATGAGAAAGTCATTATAATTCAAGCAACTGTATAGAAAATTTTGTCTTTTTGTTTTCAGTTGAGGCTAGGTTTTCAGAGACCTAAAATACCAACAAGAATAACCAGAAGTTATCCCTGATAGACAGTGCTTCTTTGGCCTTTTCCCCCAGCCCCCGCAGGGAAAGCGCTCCTGGCTGTGTTCATTCCTTCTTCGCTCTCTGTCGAGCCTGGGCCTCTCGCGCTAGCGTGTGTGCTCTCCTCATTCGAACACTCTTGTGTCTTCGATATGTTCCAATCTAGTGTAGCCATTATTCTTATTTCTCCATATAATTAAATTCTTTAAGAATAGCTGTAGGTTTACAGGAAAATGAGGAGACAGTAGAGAGCTTCTGTGCCCCTATTACCAACGTCTTACATTATTAGCATGGTACATGTGCTCACAATTCATGAAGCAATCTGGATATATTATTACTAAAGTCTCATACTTGAGATTTTATTCTTTTTTATTTAACATCCTTTTCCAGGATCCAACATTACAACATTATTCTCTGATGCTCAAATTGCATCATGTCTGGCCCACGGGAGCCCCTGTGTTTCCGACCCCACCCCTTAAGCTTTGAGGGCTTCATCATCACTTGGCACAAGACACTCTCGGCTCATTTTGGTCCTTTCTTGACCGGTGACCTGGAATCAGCCATGTCTTGCAGCACCACAGGTGGCCTCATTCACTTCAAATTGTCACATTCCTAGAAAAGCTTGAAATGCAACAAACTACGCTGCATTTCTTGCTCCCAAACACTCGACCTGCTTTTGTAATATCCTGAGCCTCTTCTCTGTTCTTTTGTCCAGGTAAGTTCTGCTGAGCGCCCTCCTGAGCCCCCTGTTGCTGCGACATGGGGTCCCAGAGCCGTACTCCTTGTTAAACGGCCCCCGGAGATGGGGTCTTAGGCCGATGGCAGGTGACGACCAGCTCCGGTGTGTGCCGCCCTGGCACTGGCACGCCGAGCTTGAATAAACAAAAAGAAAACTGTAGGTCGTTCCACAAGGAACCACATGTACTTTCACTGAAAAGAACAGAAAATTGGCACCGTGGTGTAGACTGGCACCCGGCGTTTCTGCTGAGCCCAGTGAGCTCAGCCTTCTTCACGCACCTTTCTCTCGCACTCGGAGTCTCTGCGCCTGTCCCCGTGTGGCCCGGGTCAAGTTCCGTCAAGGTCAGACTCACTAGAGACAGGCCCGGCGAGCTGGAGACTGACTCCCCCTTCTCTCTTGCTTGGTTTCTGAATAGAGGCATCTAAGCCGATGTGTCCGAGAGGACTCCGGAGCGAGAAAAGTTTGAATGGGGGGTGAGGTGTGCTCCTTTTTCTCCAACGGCGGGTCCCCGGTAGACAACCCCTCACCAGCCCACGTTCGTACCTGTGCGGGTTTCCATAACACGGGCACACTCCTTTCCGCCTGCAGGCAGTGGGCTTCCGGCTCGGGTGGGAGAGTTTGTCTCGGAGTGCCTCTCACGTGGGTGTGGGGAGGGAGCCCTTGCGAAGATCTCCCCGAGAACCCTTCTCATGCGATATCGAAAAAAATGCGTCGTGTACATCATGTCCAACCTCGCATCCGGGCTAATGAGAAGCTCCACCGACTGATGAACTATGGAGCACTTGCCTGGAAGGTTCTCTGATCCTTTTGCTGGTGTTCTTCAGCGTCACCAGTCATGAGATCGCAGGGCCCAGTGGAGGACTATTGATGACCTTTTGCTCCCAAAGAGCCTTATTCTTGCCGTTTGCTTTCTTTCTACACAAACAGACCCTCTTAACATCCGGGCGGGTCCAGCAGAGCACATTTGAGTTGGACCCCACCAGTGGAAGAGGAAGGGGAAGTTCTCTAGTGCTGGATTTTTAAAAATGTATTTGTCATGTCCTTGTTGGGTAACTTTTTACACTGATATGATTTCAATCATATAAAAATTACACAGGCTGTACAAGGAATGCAGGTGCGCCCTTGCCTGTGTTCGCCAGTAACTCACACCTTGCCCCAATCTCTTTACCATTTTCTATCTTACCTGTCGCCACATACCCCCATTTCTAGCTCTAGCTTTATATTTGTATATAGCAACATGTTACATATATTTTATTTTTTTGAGACAGGGTCCCACTCTGCCACCCAGGCTGGCGTGCAGTTGTGCGATCATAGCTTACTCGACCCTGAACTCCTGGGCTCAAGTGATCCTCCTGCCTCAGCCTCCCGGGGAGCTAGCTGGGACTATAGGCACGTGCCACCATGCCCAGCTTATTTTTTAAAGATTTATTTTGTAGATACAGGGTCTCTCTATGTTGCCCAGCCTAGTGTTGAACTCCTGGGCTCAAGTGATCCTCCCACCTTGGCCTCCCAAAGTGCTGCAATTATAGGTGTGCGCCACTGCACCTGGACTTCACTGCATACTTCTTTATGCTTAAAGACAGTCTCTTTTATAGAATTATCAAAATCAGGAAATTTATAGTAATATAATACTATTATCTAATCTACAATCCTATTCAAATTTTGTCAATTGCTCCCATACTGTCCTTAATAGCTTTGTTTTTCCAGGTCTGGGATTCAGTCTCAATCTAAGAACAAACATTACATTGAGTTGTCATGTTTTTTTTTTTTTTTTGAGAGATGGGGTCTCACTGTGTTGCCCAGGCTAGTCTCAAACTCCTGGCCTCAAGCAATCCTCCTGCTTCAGCCTCCCAAAGTGCTAGGATTACAGGCATGAGCTGCAGTGCCCAGCCGAAGTTGTCATGTTTTCTTAGTTTCCACTGATTTGAAACAGTTTCAGCCTTTCTTTGTTCTGTGTGACCTTAACAGTTTTTAAGAATATAGGCCAGCCACTATTTGTGACTTTTGTAATTAACAGGAAATTGATGGGGAGATACTTTATGGCTATGTAAAAATCCTGCTCCTCATCAAACATTCACTATTGATGCTAGCTTTAGAATCTATTGATTTCCTTCTGTATTTATAAGTTGGTGTTCTATTGTAAAGAAGGGCTTCTCTTCTTCATTATTTATTTATTATTTATTTCCATTTGGACTCATGAGTTCCTATTTTACTCAATGGATTACTATCATTTATTTTGATGCTTAAATTGCTCTGGACTTGCCCCATGGTAGCACCTTCAAGCTGATTTCTCTGTCCCTTTTGTAGATAGCATATAATTGGGACCTGCTTTTGATTCAAACTGATAATCTCTGCCTTCTATTAATAATTGGAGTATATAGGCAATTTATATTTAATGTAATTGTTATTAAAGTTGAGTATAAATTTATCATTTTGATATAAATAATATATATGCATGCGTGTGCTTTCTTTGTAATAAATTTTTCTGTTATTCCATTTTATCTTCACTGTTGGACTATTAGCCCTTTTTGTTTTATTTTACTTTATTGGTCACTCTTGAGTTTATAATATACATTTCTATCTTATAACATTCCACCTCCAATAATATTACACGACTTCACATATAGTTTAAGAACCTTTCAGCGACATACTTCCATTTCTCCCTCTCGTTCTTGGTGGTAGGGTTGCCACACGTTTTATTTCCATGTATGTTACAAGCCCTATAATACAGTTATTATATTATTTTTGCTATAAGCAGTTAATTATCTTTGAAGCAAGTTAAAATTGCGAAAATGTTTTATATTAACTCACCTATTTATTATTATGTATTTATTCTGATGCTTTTATATTTTTATGTAAATACAAATTTCATTTATTATTTTCCTTTTGCCTGAAAAATTCTCCTTTATCATATCTTGTGGTACAGGTCTGCTAGCAATAAATTCTCTTAGCTTTTGTTTTTTCTGAAAAAGTCTTTATATTTCCTTTTTTTATATATTTTTGCTGAATATAGGATTCTTTCAGTGAAGATGTCGCCGCACTGTCTTCTGACCAGCACACACCGTGATGAGAAGCATGCCGAACTCAAACTTTGCTTATTTTTACATAATGTGTCCTTTTCCTCTGACTGCTTTTAACATTTTTTTCTTTATCACTTGTTTTCAGCAGTTTGTTATGATGTGCTTTGGTGTGTTTTCTTCATGTTTCTTCTGATGGAGATTTGTTAAGCTTTTTAAGTCTGTGGGCTTATCATCCTCATTAACGACAAAAAATTCTTGGTCGCTTTTTCTCAAATACTGTCTCCGCACCCCACTCCCAGTTCTCGGACGTCTAGTACGTGTGTGTTGGACCAGTTACTATTGCCCCACAGATTACTGGTGTTCTGTGCATTTTTCGTGGTGGTTTTCCTCTGCTTTGTTCTGAAGAGTTTCTACCGCAACGCCACCAACTTCACTGATCTCTTCTTCTGTAGTGTTCTATCGGTTGTCCATCCCGTTCTGTGTATTTTTCAACTACAGGAGTTTCATCTGAATTTTTAAAATAGCTTTCATTCTTTTCCTCATCTGTTTACGATTCCCTCTGCTTTCTTGACTGTATGGAACACACTTTTAATCTTTTAAACATTTTTTTCTTCTAATTCCATCATTCGTCTCATTTCTGGGTCTGTTTTTATTGATTTATTTTTCTCCTTGTTTTGGGTCATATTTTCCCACTTCTTTGTTGGCCTGCTAAGTTTTGCTTGGATGCCAGACATTGTGATTTTACGTGGCTGGGTGCTGGGTTTTATTGTTTATTCATTAGATAGTGTTAGACCGTGTTCTGGTATGCAGTTAAGTTGCTAGAATTAGTTCAAGTCTTTCAAGTTTTGTTCCTACATGTGGATAACTCAGGTCCAGAGTAGCCTCGAATCCAGGTGACACCCTCCTGAGTATGCTGCTACATGAAGCCCCGTGTAGTACAGCATCATTTCACTCTAACTGATGGGAACACGAGCTATTCCCAGCCCTCCGTGAGCCCTCAGAGTATTGGATCAGTGCTTTCTGGTGGTTCTTTCCCCAGCTTTGGGTAGTTTCCTCTCATGCCTGTGTAGGCCAGTACTTGGCCAAAGACTCAAGGGCAGCTTTCTCCAGCTCCCGGGAGCTCTGTGGAGACAAAGTGACTCCATCTTCGATGCTAATTTGCCACGTTGACTTCTGATTAAGCCCAGTCCCAGGAACACCTCCTGATCCCCACTTTATTTACTGTTCTTAGCATAAGGACATGTTGCTCACTATAAATCCTACCCTTAGATCAAAGCAACCTTGATGTTATCACACAAATTATAGGCTATGACGCATATAGCATTCTTGCCTGTCCTGGAAGGTGGCCTTTAATTGTCTCTGCAGAGCACACACCCCCTTTCCCTGTGGCACACAGCCCTGGGTCTGGGGAGCAGGTGTGGAGATCTACCTGCCTCGCTGCCACCCAAGACTACCTTCCGCCTATAGGTTCCCCAATAAACCACGCGTTATGACAGACTGGATCTGTCTGCCTCATCCTTCGGCTTCTCAGCTCCTTCGGCATTTGGGGACCACTATGCACACACGGCCCCGGAGCAAGCTCGCTCGCTCTCTTTGTGCAGCACGTACGGTTTTTATCTGCAGCACCGGGAGACCGCTGGGCCGTCTGGGTTTCCCCCTCCCCGCACCGCAGCCTGAAAACCGCCTCTAGGAAGGAAGACCGAACAGTCATCACGCATCCAACCTGGCTGCTTCACTCTTCTGAGGAGTCATGGTGCAGAGCTCCCTGTTTCCCGACACCGCGAAGCCACTGTCCCTATTGCATTATGCTTGGCTTTCTAGCTGTTCGAGGCAGAGGAAAGGGAAGGGAAGTCTGACCCGTTTCTCCATCACGGTCAGAACGGTGTGCTCACCTGTGCTCTGTGCTGCCCCCACCTTTGCGCACGTCCTTACTTTCTCGTGCACGAGGACGCTCCAGCCTCACTCCGAACTTGTCCTGCCTCAGCCCCAGGACCACCCCTTCTCTGAGGAGCCCCGGTTCTTCTTAGTGGAGAAGGACACTTAGAAGCCAAGATCTGGGTAACTAGGTGTGCTTATTGCTGCTGGTATGTTGGCAAATTTTTAACAATGGAAATTAAAGACCTATGTATTTAACCTATAGCGGGGAAATAACAAAGAACTCAAGGAGAGGTTTCCTATTCCTTTTTGTTGAAATGAAAACATTGCAGAGTACAAAAAAATGCCCACAGCATCCTCCACTCGTGGAGAAGGAAGAATGTTCTTTCCACATATTTTCATTGAAACCTCCTGCTTGCTAGGGTCTATTCTATAGCAGCTACCAAAACAGACAAAAACCCCTGCCCCAGTGGAGCTCACACTAATAGCTATCGCGATTATTTTGCTGTTCTTGCTGTTCCCTGAGTTCACGCTTTCTTTTCACGACGGTCAATGTGGCCCTCTCTACATTGTTCCAACATCGGGGTGAGATGTGGCAATTTAACCCTCACTTAAATGTGTGTGTGAGTCTAGAGGTCGGGTTTCCCCAGCCTAAACAGCTGGGTGTGGATGGACTTAAATTTCAAATCTCAGAACTACATGTGTAAATGCCCCACTGAAGAAATCAATTGCACAAACCCAGATGTTAAATATGGAGTGAAAAAAGTAAATGCCGTCGTGGGGAGCAAACCCTCGCTTTGTTGGAGAGGGCCGAGGATCACAGAAAACGTGAATTTACTTGCACTCTTGTATTTGCAAGTGCAAAATAGCACTCGCAGAATCCATATTTTTTGCAAATTGAAAATGTGGTGGGAATGCAAATGTTGCTCGTGATTTAAGGTCGAGCAACCCCTTAATGTGAGGTCGGCATCCTCTCCCCACACTGGCGTTGGGGGACCAAAGTGCCATGGCTTCCTGCAGTCCCGGGGCTGGAAGGGCATTGAGAGCCCCCACATTACCTGTTTATCCGTTGCCTGAATCCCCTCCCCCCACCGAGCTCCCACCTCTGGAGGCTGGGACGTCTGTGTCGGGGACGTCGGATGGTGCTCAGGGCTGTGTGCTGAGAAGGGGAAGGAGCCCTACGAGTCACTCTCCCGCTCAGCGCACACGTGTTTACTGAGTGCCAGCAAAGCGCGATCCCTGCCTGACAGGCTCAGCACACAGAAATGCCCGAGAAGCGGCTCCTGGCCTCGGGAGAGAGAGGCAGGCGTGTCGCAAACCACGCACAGTCGCACGTCAGACCTGGGTAGAAGGCGAGTGGGTCCCCAGCCCTTTCTGTCTTCCTCGACTAAGAGGAAGAGCCACTGACTGGGCCATGCTTACCAGTGGGCTCAGTGGTGGTCTCCAAAAATCTGTGTCCATGTCTGAATGTCCAGGACCTGTGAATGTGAACTTATCTGGAATGAGGGCCCCTGAAGGTGTAATTAAGGCTTTTGAGACGAGATCATCTCGGATTATCCAAGTGGGCTCTATATCCTGTGACGATCATCCTCATAAGGGACACACAAAGGAGAGACACAGGGAGCAGAGGCCAGGTTAAGAAAGAGGTAGAGACTGGGCGGTGTGTGGCCACAAGCCAAGGATTGCTGAGAGCCACCAGGAGCCGGAAGAGGCAGGAAGCATCTTCCTAGATCCTGCAGAGGGAGCGCGGCCCTGCCGACACCTTGGTTTTGGTCTTCTGACCTCCTGACCGTAAGAGCATAAATTTCTGGTGTTAAAGCCACCCAGCGTGTGGTCGCTTATTACAACAGCCCAGGAAGCTCCTACAGCACAGGGCTCGCTCCCTTTCTCAGCTCTTGACACACTCAGCTGTCGGGTGTTCTCACCCACCCCGAGCTGGCCACCAGCTGCTGACGCGGTCTCAGTGAGTGGACGCGAGCCTCGTGGGCCCGGACCCGAGGAGCCTGCTCTGCGGGTCACAGTCCCTGGCACCTCGCTTCCCCTTCGCTGCTGCCGCTCTGGGCACAGCTCGCTTGGGAATTCCAGAGAGAGGGAAGGAGGCTCAGCCAGGAGGGGTTCTGGCCCCACTGCGCCCCCGGCCATCAGGGTCTCTGATGGCACTCGAGTCCCACGGGGGTCCCAGCGCCGGCCCCTTGGCCGCAGAGAGGAAGCTGTGGCCTGCCAGATCTTGTCGTTCCGCCCCTCCTGGTCTGGGGTGTGGCAGGAACAAGACACTTGTCAATGCAGCAAATATTTACTGAGCAGTTTCCTCGCTGGGCCCGCCCGCTGCTTGGGCTTTTCTGGCCCCGGCTGCACCTCCATCTTCAAATTTTCATCTTTGTGTTTGCATAGATGCAAAAGCCCCAATCTTTTAAACAATCACTTGTGCAGAAACTGGAACTTCTTTCTGTGTACAGTTTGGAAAGAGCGTCTTGGCTCTCTGCTCATCTGCTCAGGGTCTTCTCCTTCTGATGTGTGACCTTTGTCTACACCCGTGAGCAGCACCTTCAGCCAGCCGCTCTCCTGCAGTGCAGACTGTCGGCTTGTGGCTGCAAAATAAATGCCAGGGCAGGTGGACAGAAATAAATGCATAATTGCTCCTTTTCTCTTCCACGATGAATAATTTATGTCGGTTTTTGACATACCGTGCATTGATCAGGGAAGAGGAAAAGT
>CAUYSK010100957.1:0-10676 GCA_963575035.1 Avahi laniger
GCTGTCTGCACAGCACTGGTTTCATGATGGAACTCATCTTTGAAAATAACATGAATTTTTCACTTATCCATGGTTTCACAAAAATTGCTCTAAAAAAAACTTTGAAAAATAATCACAAGCCAAGCCATGAGTTTGAAAGAAGAAGAATGTACCTTCCCAATAAAAATAAAACAAGAAATATCAAAGTGAAATGTCAGCGATATCAACTGTCCAACTTAGTACTTAACGAAATCGGACATTTAATATACTATTGCAGTGGTTCTAACATGTGGTCTGGAAACTCTAAAGGGAATCCCTGAGACTCTTCTAAGAAGTCTACAAGGTCAAAACTATTTTCATAACTATACTAAGATACTAGGAACCTTTTCCACTCTCATTATCTTACAAGTAAGTATACACTGGTTTCCAAAGTTACATGACAGCTGATATTGTAACAGACTAAATGCAGAAATATATATGAGAACCCAGCTAGGAAGCCTCCCAAAAAATAGATTTGCAAAATTTTAAAATGCTGCTATTCTCACTAAATTTTTTTTTGTTTTTGAAAAGTTATTTTTTATCAAAATGTTATATATTTTTATGTAAATGTATTTTTATAATAGTCTAATAAAAATATGTTGTTATATTGTTATAAAGTATCATGGGTTTATTGTTTTTTAAAAGAATTAATACTACTTTTTAGTTTCTCACTATTCATTTACAACATGATAAAGATTGCCAGACACAATCAACATACACAGAAGTTCTTTGGGATCCTCGATTTAAGAGGATAAAAAGATTCTAAGACCAAAAAATTTAAAAACTGCTGAACTACTAGAGGACCTAGAAAATTTTAGTTGAAGTTTTCTTCTTTGTATGACCTTAAAAAAGAAAAAAAATAAATAACCACACCTCTTGCTCTCATGAGTATCAGACAACATGAGGTCAACAAAATTTCAGTCTGAAGCCAGATGGTCTTCATGTCACACGGACCCTATGGTTTCTTCGACGCAGAGGGAAAGGGTCTTGGGACAATCACTTGAACCCCTCTATGCCTGTTTTCCCACGGCAAAATGTTGTATCTACCTCCCAGAAGTGATGGGCAGGGTATTCAAGGAATAAACAGACCCAGTCAAAAAAGTTAAACACCTAATAACAAAGAGATCCAGGAAGAAGAGACGGGGAATGCAAATGCGCTCCATGTGTCAGCCAACAGGCGAGGCTGTGGCAGGTTGTTAGGGGACAGGGACAGATTGGCAAGGGTCTACATCTGTGTAATGTGGAAATGCTGCTGTCTCAAAGAGGGCAGGTTACCTGGGCTTCAGAAAGCCTTAACTCTCCCAAGTGCCCTGTTTCACGCTGCCCCTCCAAACGCCCCTCCTCCGGAGGCTAAAGACCTCAGGGGCTCAGGTTGGGTCAGGCTGCTCTTCAGGCCTCTCCCGGCTCTGAGACGGGCCAGTAAACAGGCAGAATGTGGAAGGGGCTGGCTTGGCAATGCTCAAAGGGCAAAGATCCCAGGGTTCTGAGTGGGTCCGACCTCCACGTAAGCAAGCCAACGGCAAGGCTGCGCAGGAAACAAGTTCGCAGGCTTTGGATGCCTTTGGTTGGTTTTGACTTTTGTTTTGAATACCTTGCAAAGCATTTTAAATTAATTAGTTAAACTTTATATTGTGAGATCATTGTAGATTCATATGCAGATGTAACAAATAATACGGAGAGATCCCACGTACCCAGTTTATCCTGACAGTAGCATCTTAAACACTGCTGTACAGTATCACAGCCGGGAACCTAACATGGACACAATCTACCAACCTTACTCGGATTTCTCCAGTTTCACATGTGCTTATTTGGATGTATGTGTTTTGTTTTATGCGATTTTATGAGTGTATTTACCAGCACAAATACAGTTCCCTCCCACAAGGATCCTCCATGTGCCCCTGTTACAGCCACACCCATGTCCTTCCCTAAGCACCCCTCCAGCCCACTCCTGTTCCTGCCTTGGCAATTACTAATCTGCTCCACACCTCTAGGATTTTCTCATTTCAAAATGCGGGATGTAAATAGAATCAGATATCAGAGAACCTATGGGGATTGGCTTTTTTCACTCAGCGTCAACCCTGTGAGATTCATCCGAATTGCTGCGTGTGTCAATAGTTCACCCCCTCGTGATGCTGAGCAGTATTCCAGCTTGCAGACGGCCCCAGTTGGTTTAACCATTCACCCACTGCAGAACGTCTGGGTTGCTTCCAGTTTGGGGCTATTGCATTCATCTGCAGGTTTTTGGTGTGAACATAAGTTTTTATTTCTCAGGGGTAAATGCCCAAGAGTATAACTGATGGGTCATATGGTAATTGCATGTTTAGTTTTAAAAGAAACTGCCAAACTTTTCTGCAGGGTGGCTGGCTGTACCAGTTTTCACTCCCTCCAGCAACGTATGAGTGATCCAGTTCTTCTGTGAGCATTTGGTGTTGTCGCTGCTTTCTATTTTAGCCATTTAGATATTTTCGTGGCTTTTTTAGAAGTGAGGAGTTCAAGGGAGTTGAATTCACCACCACACAGCATCATCATGACGGTCAGAGCTCGCTGGGAGCCAGCAGACCCCGCTTCCTCACGTGAGCAAATATTTAACACCTGATCTGTGACAGCCCCGATTCAGAGAAGGATCAGGGACCAGCTCTGCCTTCTAGGAAACCCTGTCTGTCTGTCAATCTAGCTATAAATTCTTTTAATCCTCCCAATACCCTAATGAAATAGGTACTATCATAATGCTCATTTTCCAAACAAGAAAATTAAAGCACAGAGGGATTAACTGAAGCTAGAAAATGAAAGAGGCAGTGTGCCTGGCGTTATTACGGAAGGCTCTCCAGAGTGAGGAACAACTGATTTGAATGTCCAAGGATGAGCAGGAGGTGGCCAGGTGAGAGGGAGTCTGGCAATGTTCACAGGCATGCAGAGAGGCTGGCCACAAAGCAGCGAATTCTAGAAGCCAACACACACACACACGGCCTGGAGAGGACATGGCTGCCCAGCTCACAGGGAACAAAGAAGTCCCGGGGGCCGTGACGAGCCACTTGTGGCTGTGGGCCACCCTTGACCGGAAAGCCCCCTGTCGTCCACATCACGTTGGCTTGTTTGGCTAATATGTTTTATGACATTTTAATTCATTGCCAGCATTTCAAACTTTGAGGTTTTTTTAATCCAACATCAGATTTCCCACTTTTCTTAGAACATCTCAGCATCTGGCCATGCTGGGCTCACTGGCAGCCATCAACAGGTGCAGAGCAGGGCTGTCTCCTTTAGAGAGGGCACTTAGACTCTCACTTACCACAGTCACCCAATACCCACCCCTCCTTTATTAACTGACATCACTTGCTGCTCCCATGGTCATTTGAATTTGCAAGCCCTGTCTTGAGCAGAATGAGACCGCTGTCTCCAAATAACCAGAGCTCCGATCTGCACTAGAAAGGGAAGACAGTCCGTGAGTCTCCCCAGCACAGAGCAGGACCAACGTACAGAGAAGCAGCTGTGTGTACACAAAGAATGGACGCTTGGCCTCCAGAGCTGCCCAACGAGCAATTGAACCGAAGTGCTCACGGTCAGTGGCTGTCTCAGGAGGTTGCAAGTTCCCCATCACTTATTGGAGGATAAAATTTCCACTGGTGTCAGACCGGCCTACATAACCTCTGAGATTCCTTTCAGCCCTAAGATTCTATAGGCAGTTAGTTACTCACTCCATGATCATCACTGACCACCTCTAAGTGGGAGGTACCAAAAGCATACCCAAAGTAAAGATAAAAGTAATGGTGCCAATCACTTCCATGATTACAAAGCACTTTATCCCTTGCCAAGAATTTCCTTAGCCATCATCTCAGCCAAGTACTTCCCTAAATGTGGAAAGAGAATCCACCCCAAGGGAATTTTCAAAAGTACAGGGAGCAGGCTTACTATAACACGGGCCCACACACAGAGCAAGGTATATCCTTTTCACTTCTTTTTTAGTCTTTCAGACTTTCTCCAAAAGAAAGTGTCAGTCCTACACTAAGAGGCCCTTCCCGGCTTGATAACCGGGCAATCTCCCTTGTAAACAAACAGAAAGCAGGCCCCAGGCTCCAGGCCTCGGGCAAGCAACTGCATCTAGCACAGACTGTAATGACATTGTTTTCTGTGGATTTGCTTTCACAGTTACTGTTTATTTATGGTAGTGATATCAAATTTCCTTTTTAAATGAATCTATTTCAGTTGAAAAGTAGCGAGTTAGTAGTAAAGAAAAATTGAATAATGGTGGTATTTAGCATTGGCAAAAATTATAAGAGACTGACGTCTGGGAAACCCACCTCGCCACTGATCCTCACGACAACAAACTTACAAGAGAAGCACTCATATGAACTCATGATGCCATCTGACAGATATTCATGGGGCGTCCACCACACGCCAGGACTGTGCTCAGGGTTAGGGACACAGCAGAGTAGAAGACAGACGTAGTCCCTGTCCCATGGACAATGACAAGGTATCAGGAGTGGGTGAAGTGCTCCAAGGAGGCTGAGCAGTAAATAAACCTGGGGTCTGACTCCCAGCACAGTGCTCCCTCCGCGGGCCCTAGGATGGCACCCCAGGCAGACAGAAGCCATCACTGCAGTGTCCTCCCTGCTCCTGGCAAAGGAATTAAGGGCAGTTGCCCAGCCCCCTGGAGAAAGGTGAGGACAATGTCTCCCAAGAGCCAACAAAAGGGGCCAGGGCATATTTTCTCAGACTTGGCCCTCCCCACAGCCCCTCCCACCTCGCCCCTCTGGGTTCCCTGGAGCTGGGGCTCGAGGACAGCTCCCTCTTGATTACTGGTTTTCAGGTGACCTAGTTTCCCCCAATAGACCCACACACCTCCTCCCGCCCCCGTCTGAGAAAACCCTGCTTGGTCTAATTAAAGAATTGCCACGGTGCTGCTAACGCAGCGGCTGGGCGGCCCCAAGACAAGGCACTGACCTGGGTGCGGGGGCAGCCCACAGCAGCCACGGCTCCAACAGGCTGCGGACTGACCTCCTTGCGAGACCTGGGCACATCTGTCCACACTTCCAGCGAAAGGCCCGGCTGGTGATGGGACCACAGCCCAAACTGCCAGGGCCTGGGAGAGCAATGGTTATCATCAACGCTTAAAGGGGATCCCCAAGGAAGACCTCATCTGGAGGAAAACTAGCTCCATGGGGAGAGAGATTAAGCACAGTGTGGCGGGAACATCCAGTCGCACTGTCCTGCAGAGACCTGGACACGTGGGACCACAAGCCCACACAGTGCCGGGGCTGGCAAGACGGGTGTGGGAGGGGTCTGCAGAGGCCAGGTCGGGTGAGGTCATCCAGGAAGTGTACGTGATGTGAGAAGTCAGAGGCAAGGGGAAACAGGGAGGGGTTCTTAATTTTTCCAACATCTGGGTGGACAAACCAAAATAGCTTGATCGTGGCCAGCAGGAAGTCAGAGGCCAGGGCCCTTGACCCTGGTGAAGCAGGAACAGGCTGTCAAGGTGTCCACACCTCTTCCCCCAGAGCCGATCCAGCCTCTGCTGTCTGACAAAGTCTGAACTTGATTCCTCTTGCTGTATCCACAAACCCTTGCTACTCCCAAAGGGAGAAAGAGAGCCGGCGTACATCAGGGGAGCAGAGGCTCAGCTCCAGAAGGCAGACCCTCGAGGGCAAGGGCAAGGAAGTGTGCCAGGGCTCGGATGGAGAGGGGGAGCCGGGGGATGGGCAGGATGCCCTCTAGAACCCCTCACCCTCACACCTCGCCACCCTGCAAAAATGGGATTGTTGTTTGGGAATAAATATGCCTCTGGGGAAACAAGAGAGGCATTGGTTTGGTGGTCATCTATGTAGTTCCCCCATTTTCACTTGGTGCTGGGCCCTGATTGGCCAGAGTCTGTTGGCGAGGGACTAAGCCCAGACACAGTGATTGGCTCAGGGGCAGGTACATGTCCTGGGTTGGCCCAATCAGAAGCTTCTCTTCCCACCACATGTGAGCTGGAAGCACGAAGCCCAGGTGCTCCTAGGAGCCGCCCTGCCACCATCCACACAGGAAGCTGGCCTTTGATGAAGCCAATACTTGACGGTCACAGGTAGGAAACAGAGTCCTTTAAATAAGGAGCGTCAAGACTTCAGCCATCCAAGCCTACAACATCCCTTTTAATATATAAGCCAGTTAAATTGGATTTTGTTACCTGTAGCCAAAAGCGCCCTAAGAGACAGCAGTGATGGTTTTAAGGAAACAGAAATAGGGACCCCAGGAGGAACTGTTTCCTGTAGCAAGACGAGTGGGCCTCTTGCTGGGGCATATTACCAGATGCCTCCACTTCTCCCCACAGTGGCCATTTCTGGCCCTTCAGGCAGTTAGGAAGGGCGGGAAGGTCAAAGCCAGGTTCCCCCAGAAGCCCTGCCTACTGAGCTGCGAGAAGGAGGCCCAGGCCTTGTGACTCCTTAATTCCCGGGGAGCAGCTGGATGACACATCTTTGGACTGGAGCCTAGTGCCTTGAGAAAAACAACATGAGGGAAGGTGAATTCAAACTGAAGAGACTTTAAAACATGAGTCAGAAAGCATTTCAAAGTTCACACTGCTGAAAGAAAACGTGAAGATTTGTTTTGTTCTTCAGCCATTCTTCTCTACACAATATTGGCAGCAGGCCGGAGGAAGGCCAGGGGTGCTTTTCTCCTTGTGTTTCCTGTACCGTTGAGCACGAGGGAAAAAAGAAAACAAAACAAACAGCACCAGCTTTCCTACTCCTCGGATCTCTCTTGGGACCTACTTTCTCTCCTGAAGGATGCACGCCCCCGCCCTCCCACGCACACTTCTTTGAATAACAGCATTTTTTTTTCCCCAGCACAGAAATGCTTTACTCATGAGCAAAGAGACTTCTGGGGCCCTAGGTGCTCCAAATATCTGAATTGGAAATTACCCTTGTCCCTCCGACCCCGTTCTCATGGGATTCTGTGGACTGTCCTACTCCTGCAGGAGTAGATTTCAGGCACAGTCATCATGGACAGATCTCCTGGTTTTCAGTCTGCTGTGGAACTCAGCTCCCCACAGCCCTGCCCCTTAACTCCACTTCTCCCAGCTGTGCTCCTTCGTTCAGATCTCTGAATGGTGGCCCTGGGCATGGCCCTGACTTGTCACTGCCCCCTGAAGCCCATTTGCTATAACTGAATTTGGCAGGAATTTGTGTGTATGGAGGATGAGGGAGGCAGGATTCAAAACCACACATTCGACAAGAACAAAGAGTGATCGGACAACTAACACATCTTGAGCTCTCTCATGTCTGGCACTGGAATAATAATAACAGCCCAGGTGACCTCTATCTGAACTGGCTGGGACACATTGGGAACAGAGGACCAGACGTTAACTAGAGCCATGTGGGAAAGGGTCAGCTTTGCTCTGAGCCTCTGGAGAGCACAGTTAGGATCACGCATGGGCAATATGAAGAACAATCAGCCTGGCGTGCAGGGAAACTGTCTAACGTTGCAATTCAACAAAGCCCAGCCACGGCGCGATGCGGGGGTCCCCAGCACCAGGATGTCTATGGCCACTTGTGGGGCTGCTGAGAGAGGGTCCACGTGGGGTGGTAGGTGAGACTGGCCCTGCGAGCCCCAGTCCTGGCCTGGCAGAGAGATCGTCGTATCAGGAACAAGCGCTCTGCCACGCATATCTGCACCCTGGCATTTGGTAACCACCAGGCTAGACCACCTGCAAGGATCATTCCAAGCAGGTATTGACTGATGTTGTGGAGTGGTTCTGCCTGTGAAAGTGAGACAGCTTTCTCAGGCTCAGCTCCAAGAAAACTTCGAAAGGAGGCCACAGTTTGAACAGGTGAAGGAAAACCCATGCACACGTCCGTCCTCCACGCTGAGCATCTCCCCATGAGCCTGAACCCAGAGAAGCCTGCACCCTGTTCTTAAATGGGTAAGAACAGCAGTGTGGGGAAGGCCACAGGGGACAGTAACAAATGTGCTAAGGACGGGCACACACACAAAGCTGACATGATGTCTACAAACATGTTAGTCAGTGACAGGCACGGCGCTAAAGCAAACAGCCAGTCTTCTGAAGACTCTTATGTAATAGCTAAGCACCGGGAAATGGGAGTCCAATTGCAAACACTGTTTCTCCAGGCTTGGGGGAGTGTGGTCCACCCCCTCCCTTCTCAGGGAGATAAATGCTCCCTTTGCAGCTGGAGGGATCATTTTCCAAAGCAGGCCACCTGTGGCCACAGAACCCCCTCCTGGGTTACACGGTTATTAAAGAGGGGGTGGCCCTTCACACTGGCCAGGCCTCGGGTGGCCTCTGTCTCCTCTGCCTTTCTTTCTCAGCATGACTTCCTTGACCAAGCTGTCCTCTCGTGTGCCCACTCTTAGGCTGGTGGCAGCTCGTGGGAGTGCAGTGAGAGGGATTAGGAAGCCACATGTGACAACAAGACGAATGTGTGCTGTGATCAATCAGCAAAGTCTGCCACGGCTAAGGCAGTGGGCAGTGGTGCCGTGCACACCGGGTATGCAACTCCGCTCGGCATCATGCTGCCCCAACTTGGATTCCAATATCTGCCTGTGCCTCATTGACTAAAATCCTCTGCTCTTAAGCAAAAACAGCGAGGAAGTTATCAGATTAAATGGAAGAGTCCTTCGAATCCCCGGATATCATCAGAACAACAACACAGAATCACCGTGGGCTCAATGGTAGAGAAGAATCAAGAAAATCTCAGGTGCTTATAGGAATTTCTCCAGTAACCTGCCCTAGGGGGGAGAGGGAAGAACTGTACTCCATCCTGTTAAGCTGCCTGGATCCAGATTTTAGGAAGTCGAATGTTGGCCAACCCAAGCAAAGGAGGGCAGCCTCTGCAGCCGGCTGCCTCCCTCTCATGCTGTCCCTGGAGGGTAGGGAGACAGCGTGTTGCAGGCAACCGGAAGGGCAAGGGAGCAAAGGCACTGCTACCAGCCAGCACCCTTCTCCATCCCGATCCGGGGATCACTGTCTTGTCCACTCCAAGCATCTTGGGCTCCACACCATGACCAGCGTAAAGGAGGAAGGGACCTTCGTCTTCTCCCTAAGATCCCTCTCTCCACTTCAGAAACCTCAAAAATATCCCCAGCAAGCCATCTCCCCCCCTTAGCCAGTGGCATTCTTAGTCAATTAGGAAGTAGCAGGAATGGGAATTTTAAAACGCTTTTCATACAGTTTGTTCACTGAGGTTTAGAGAATAATTCCAAGGAAACAAGGATGATAAAAAGAAGAATTGAACTTGAAGGAGAAAGTCCTAGCCTGGAGGAAGAAAGAATGAGAAGGGGAAGAGAGAGGGCAACACAGAGAGCAGGTTCCAAGTAAGTGCGCAGCCAGGACAGGGTCTAACCCCAAAGCCCACACACATAAAAAGCAGAAGGAGAAAAAGGAACTAAGAAAAACTGTAAAAGAACTTAAATGCTTTAAAAGAACTTCCTTGTGAAATGCAAGAAGATTTCAGAAAATCCATGCTATTAGACCAACTTGTAATAGAACAAATACTTGCTGAAATCAAAATAAAATAAAACCTATGATTAATGAAACTACAGGTAAACATCAAAGAACTTATAAACTAGGTACATGAAATGAATCAGAGACAGAGAATGCCAGGTAGTAACAGCAGCTTCTGTGTATAGCACACCTTCCCCCTACCCAGCTCTGTCCATGTGGCATTTCTTGGAATCATTGCACCAGCTCTGCAGCGTAGATATTGTCCCCATTTCAAAGAGAAGAAAACTGGAACTCAGAGAGGTTAAGGAACCTCTAAGTAGGGCTTACGTGTTCAGTCATTTGTGGTTGTTTGTGGTTGGCATCTCTTCTGATTAGCCAACACCTGTCTTGATTGATCAGTACCTATGTCATTCATTAAGTATTTTAAATACTCTCTCCCACCCCCCTGCTTGAAAATAAAAGAAAAAAATGTCCAGGAAGATGATTCACAGAAGCATGACTGCTAGCAAGAAGAGGAGTTCTTGAAGGAAAATACATGAAATCTATGCAGAGTAAAGTTAACTGATTAAAGTCATAACTTCCCTTACTGTCAGGGCCATCATCACTTTTGGAGGCTTGGGCAGGAAATATATATGTATCTCATGCTAAATTTCATAAAATCTGCCTTCCGAACCCCTACAGGCTCAGCCTGCCATGACTGTTCCTACTTCGGTCTTCCTTTTTTGGTGAGCACTTTCTCACTTTCACTTTACCCAATAGCTCCCAAGCTAGATTTACAACAGCAACTGGCCTCTCTTCTCTCCTCTCTGAGAGGTGAAACTGTTAGTAAAATAAGTCAGAAAGTTTCAAGATGCTTTGCATTTTGGTCCATGAAGTTGCCATCCAATACTCAGGCTTTGAAGTCTCAGTGCTGCGTCTGTGACCTTGCAGGTCACCGTGCAGAGAAGCAAGCTGCAGTACACTGCCTGTACAACACTACTCTGTTCCTCCCCTCTTTGATCTCCAGCCAAAGATCCTTCACTTTGATTCCCTCCTCTTGGGTGTACAGAACTCCAGGCACACCTCTGCTTCGCTTCTGACCAGCTTCATTTCCTCTGAACACGGTAACTTCTCCATAAGCCCTAAGTTCCATCCCATGAGGGTGGTAGTACTATCCCAGTTGAATTTATCTCCTCATATTAAAATCTCAGGCTCGGGAGGGGGGAGGGGGGAGGAGGGAGGAGGG
>CAUYSK010100959.1:0-13261 GCA_963575035.1 Avahi laniger
GCCAGAGCCTGGGCAACAAAGCAAGACTTGTCTCTACAAAAAATTTAAAAAATATTTAATAGCTGGGCATGATGCATATCTATAATCCTAGCTACTTAAGAGGCTGAGGCAGGAGGATTGCTTCAGATCCTAGGAGTTCAAGCCTCCTGAGTGACAGAGTGAGACTCTGTCTCAAAAAAAAAAAAAAAAAAAAAAAAGACTATAAGAGATTTAAAACTATTTCTTTATTTTGATGACAAATGACAGATCTTATCCATTCTTTATTTGATATGAAGCTCTTGGTCAAGCTCACCCCAATAACAATACTATCCCTATGGGAAAATATGATACCTTTAGAGCAATCAATTTTTTAAGTTTATGAAAAATATTTGAAACCAAAAATACTCAAAGAGGCTCAGAAAAACAAACAGAAAAACATCTGCCAGATACTACATAATTTAACACAACATGAATGGAAGTATAACTAAAGATACATTTCTTCAAAAATGTTGTTCACATTAGTACTTTTATAGCAGACAAATTCCCATTCCTATGCTCATAGCTTCACTGAAGATTAGCACAAATTTATTTTGTAAAATGCAATGAAATGCTATTATACTCACGAAATTGCTTCCTCTCTGTTTTCTCCCCAGGAAAAGCAGTGACCGAACTGAGAATCAGCAAATTCATGAAGTCCCCCTGCAGCAGCAACACTGAAATAACCCCAAACGTTCTTATTGCTGCGGAAATTTAGTTCCTGAACTGTTCCTGAGCTGGGCTTAAAACCCTGTTAGAGAACGATGAACATGAGAGACCATGTTATGTTTCCAAGGAAGAGAACACGGATACATTCATTATTTAGGCTCTGTGTTAGTCACACACAGAAGAAGAAAAGATGCACAAAAATAATAAAAGCCAAGGCCCAGCGCTACAGACCCACTGAGGACTCTATACTGACGGAGGTGAGATTAAATGACCAGTGAAGCAATGATCATTTACTTATCTGTGCTGAGAAATCTCTATAAATTTCCCTCTCCAGAAGTCCCAAGATATTTCAGAAGTATACCCTCAGATACTATCTTAATTATTAAAGTTCACAAGGAAAGAAGGTATAAGCTTTTTAAGTGATGGGTTACCTCATCTGGATTTTCACTAGTGATCCGAGCAGCAATAACATGGCCCCTTGGGCAAGGAACATGAGCAGAATTTTCAAAATCAACGGGAGTGTCGCCCCAGGGGGATACCCCATACATCATACGGATATCTTTGATTCTATATAGAGGGATCCCCATGGCAATCTGAAAGGTAATAAAACACATATCACTCATTTTCCACAGTTACTTTCCTTATAGTGTGGAAGCTATCAGATTACCCAAAAGATTTTTCATTTTTGGAGCCACTGCCTAAAACATTACATCTTTGTAGTCTGTACTGTATAATCATAAACTCTAAGTTGTTGAAATAGAATATATCACTACAGATAAGTTGCTAGAATATTCTCCACTCCTAAAAAAGCCCTTAAATTCAGCTGGGCCCAGTGGCTCTGGCCTGTAATTCTGGCTATGCAGGAGGCTGAGGAGGGAGGATTGCTTAAGGCCAGGAGTTCGAGGCCATCCTGGGTTACAGCAAGACTCCATCTCTTAAAAAAAAAAAAAAAAAAAAATTTCTTATAAGTCCCCAAATTCCTAGTGTAACAGACTTGAGTTTCCCTCTACTGTCATTTCTCCATCAAGGAATGGGAATGAAAATATCGACAGGAAGAGTAAATGTTAGTAGCTATCCCAGGACAGACGGCTAAAAAGTCTTAATTATGTAATAATTATCATCTCCATCCCTGCAAACCACTGGAGGATATAAATAAATCTTTAGTCTTTAATGGAAATGCAGAAGTGCTCCCAATG
The DNA here is from genome assembly GCA_963575035.1 of Avahi laniger. Classification (NCBI taxonomy): domain Eukaryota; kingdom Metazoa; phylum Chordata; class Mammalia; order Primates; family Indriidae; genus Avahi; species Avahi laniger. The sequence goes on from CAUYSK010100959.1 coordinate 1,881, forward strand.
TAGGCAAAGAATATATTAGATAAAAATAATACGAAACCTATCATTAGTCATTACTGCTTCCCATAATATTTATTTCCGGAGTTGAGAGAAGGCAATAATATTGACAGCAATCACTTTACAAATTATAAAAATAAATGTGTGCTCCACACAATCTTGCCAGGAAAAACTTGAACCACCACCCTGATGCAGAATTACTTCAATAAAGAACACTAGTAAAAATCAGTAGGGGATAATTACAAAGTTGTGAACTTTACTATTAATATAATTAAATAATTGAATAAAGCACATTATTTTAAAAGTTTCTTTCTAAAATATGACAGTTTATATCGGATATGTCTGGCTAGAAAAATAATATTCTTATGTTTGTACTATATCAGGAAAACCAACCCACACATACAGCCCAAGAAAAATGAATACTAGGTGAGACTCAGATAGGAGGCGCTTTTCTCTTATCAGATACTGGTTAAACAAGTTTTTCAGGCATCCCTCCTCTTGAGGCTAGATCAGGGTGACTCACCTGGAGTTGTGCTGCAGGGAGATTGACATCAGCCACCATCTCTGTACAAGGATGCTCCACCTGTAGCCGAGGATTCAATTCTAGAAAGTAGAAGCTGCCATCCTGGCTGTACAGGTATTCCACAGTCCCAGCACTCACATAACCAACCATTTTGGCAAGTTTCACCGCACACTCAAAGAAGACAGACAAGCAAACATAAGTTTCTCACATTGTCCAACTACTGGACTACTCCAGCCTCTCCCTGACTTAACTATTCAGTGTTTATAAGAGCTACCAAAGGCTTTTAGTCACATTGGAACAAATGTCACACTTTCAGATTATTATACAATATCCCTGGACATGATGAAAAACTCAATGAAAAGCTGGAAGAAAACAGAATGTTTTTCACTTTGTATCACAAGCAACTCCACCTCATCAGACAAAAGTGCACATAGGTTAAAAAAAAAAAAAAACAACAGTGGTAGAATCTTCATTGTCCCTTAGTTTCCAATATTCCCAGAATTTTCTTCTTCCTGGAAACATAGCTATCTAGCTGGAGACTAGATTTTCCAACTTCTCTTATAGCTAGTGACTAAGTTTTGACCAACAGGATATCAGCATTGGTGAGTGTATGCATAATCCCTATGTCATATTTTGAAAAGGAAATTATTTATCCTTTATTGCTGGCTTTTCCCCTTGTTATGCACTGGAACATCGTAATGATGGCACAAGCCAGTTTTAACCACACAGATGAGAACATACTAAGAATGGCAAAACAAAACAGAAACAACTGAATCCCAAGATGGCCTCATGGAAGAGAAATGTCCCATCAGCTCTGAAAAGCTCACCTCAGACTATGATGGGAAAGAAAAATAAACTTCTATTAATATTTTATTTGAGTCACCATATTTTTTGGACATTTTTATTATAGCCGCTTTACCTATATCCTAATCAATACAGAAATTATTAACTGCATGTAGAATGTTGTTTAAAAAAATTAATATATGTGATGCCAGTTTAGCAAAAGGGTGCGGGGTAGCAAGGAAACAGAAACTGCAGGCTGGAAAGCTGGTGACCTTCTTGCTATGGCCTAACACGATGGTAAACTGTTTCCTGCAGTAACTTGGAACACCGATCACACACCAACTAAGCTTTAAGAAAAATGGTTTGAAAGGATCAGAATGTTGAAAAAACCAACTGCTTTTGTACCCCCCAAAACAGAAAATTAGATTCTCACCCTGAAGCAAGCCAGTGTCAAAGATCAGATTAAGGGTGCTGCTCTAGTTTCAGCTGGCCTCAAGGTAGCTAATACTAAATAGAGGAAAAAAAGATGGGCTAAGCATAGAAGCCAGGAAATAATAGAAGAAAAGTTTCTATACCTAGAAGAAATCTTTGGGTATGGTTAATCTAACCTCAAGCTGATTGAAAGCAAATAGCCCAGAAGCTTAGTAAGTTTTCAAAGGAATTGTATTTATAAACAAACCACAAGCCTGGCCTTCAAACGCCTGTGACTGATGATTAGAGTAATATTTGTACCCCTAATCCTGCATCAGCAGCAAGTGGGCTGTGAAAGTTCTGCTAAAGAAGGCATATTCTACAAAGCCCAATTCACAGAGAAAACTGAATAAGGAAGAACTTCCCAGAGAACAAATTTAGGTATCTTAAAGAATAAAGGACAAGGGATTTACTCCCAAGTAGCAGAACAAGGGGCAGATAGAAGGTCTAATAGAGGTATTACTACATCATACAGCAGGGAGTCATTACAATTCCTGCCCAGAAGGATTTGATAACTGCTATGCACCAATGATTGCTATGTATTTTTCCTTGTTCCAAATGGCAGTTACCCTGTTCCTATTGCATCACTACATATTGGGTGTAGGGTGGCAGAGTAAAGGGGAAGGAATGACAAGGGGTAGATAACTTGTATTTCAGGCTACTGGCTGGTGAAAAGCCACATACACATCCAGTGGAGAGGAATGTACATCACCTAGAGATCTTAAATCACCTAGAAATCTAAGATTTCTAAGTAACTGTAGTAACTAGTAGTAACTGCCTAGGACTTCAGACTGTCTTCCCTGGGGAAAGGATAAGTATGTCCTACGAGCAGGAAAAAGGATGTGAAAGAATGATGGGTAGCCAGAGGAACAGACAGAGGCACAAGTTGTTAAAAGACCTCCAGCAACTTTACTTCATCCTTTTAGGAAAAAAAATCTCCTAAATTCTAGCTGAGCACATGGTCACCCAGTTAGTGACTACGATTCCTAACATTCTTGGCACTAGGTATGACTGTGTAACTGAATTTTGACCAATGGAATGTGAGAAGTGACACATGTCACTTCCAAATCATGTTTCTATATGCTTGTCCTCCATGTCCTCTCTCTCCCCCTCCCACTACATTGTGAACATGATCTTGTAAGTTAGCTTCATCATGAAGATGACGACACCGTCCAAGGGCAAAGGTTGACATTTTTGGTAAAGAGCCAGATAGTCATTATTTAACTTTGTGGGCTATAGAGTCTCTGTCACAACTATTCAACTCTGCCATTGTAGCAATAAAGTAGCCATAGATAATATATAAATAAATAAATATGATTGCACTCCAATACAATTTTATTTAACAAAAACAGGCAACATGTGAGCAATAAACCTGGATCTCTAGCACCAGCTCATTTCTGAACTATGAGGAAGGGAAATAGATTTATACCTCATTTAACCACTATTGGAGACATCTTTATTACAGCGGTTCAAGAGTGCATGCTAATATACACACACCCCCCCATAGGAAATAAACTTCCAATACACACAACCATGTAATTAGCTTGTTTGGAATTCAAAAGAAAGAAGAGGTGGAAAATATATCTCCAATAAGATGAAGACAGGTTATGATTCAAGAAAAGTCCATTTTCAGACTCCTAAACTACAGCTATTTCCAAGTCACCCTTCCTGACCCTGAGAAATTCTTTTCTATATGAAAATACAAACTATGTGAACTTTAAAGATACTTAAAAGATTTTTCATAAAGATAATGGACTTGATTAAAAATCCCAAACGTTTCTCTCCTTTATCCCTAACTCAAAATAGTACACAGATTTTTAAAAAGTGTTAACTATTTTTAGAGCTTGAAATGTTCCTAGACAATTTTCCTACAGGGAGAATAGGAGAATATTTTTTCTTCTAGATAAGGGATATAATCTTTATCAATTAATTATTCAGAATCATTACTTCAAATTCCACTATTCTCAGACTGGAACATGATCTGAATGAAAAGTGTTCTGTATAAGAAAATAGAAGTTAAGACTTTTAATATACATACTTGTTCCATATGTTCAAATACTGCTGGAGTAGCAATAGCAGCAGGTGCCTCTTCAATAATCTTTTGATGCCTGCGCTGTACGGAGCAGTCACGACCAAACAGAGAGATAGCATTGCCATACTGGTCTGCTAGGATCTGCACCTCCAGATGACGAGATTGTTTGGCTAGTCTCATCACAAATATAGGAGATCCAGGGACTTCAGCTTGAACCTATATTAGAAAAGGAAATAAGACAAATTCTTGAGTGGTAAATATTTTTTCTATCGTGATAATAAGCTGCTTTGATTTCAATAAGCAGATGTCCAGAAGTGTCATGGACCATGTTAATCAGTAGGAATATAAAAATGAATAAAACATAGCCCATGCCCTCATCTTTAATATCTTTAAGATGGTGCATTCTTAGTTATATAACCAGTATTAATGAATATGAAAACATATAAACAACCAGTGTGTTACAGGGTAAACAAGATATTTGAAAACACAACATACATACACACAAATCCCACAACAGAGCAAAATATTGTCATCTGCTCTGTATAGCCAAATGTACAACTTGCTCCAGACTAGATACGTTCCTGGTCCACATTACATCATGTATGATATTATTGCAGACAAAGGATTTTCATCTTCACTTTTAAAGAATATTGTCATTGGGTACAGAATCCCACACTGGTAATTTATTTTTTTCAGCACTTCAAAGATATCCCAACGTTTTCTGCTTTTCACTGTTTCTACTGAGATGTCAACTGTTATTCTTATTGTTACTCCCTTGAAAGTAATCTTTTTTTTCCAGTTGCTTTAAGATTTTCCTCTCTCTTATTTTAGGGAGGTGGAGTGGCAGATTTACTCTGAAGCTTAGGTGTCATTTTCTTTGTATTTGTCCTGCATAAAGCTCATAGTGCTTTTTGAATCTGTGCTTGGTATCTTTTATGAGTTTAAGGAAATTCTTAGCCATTATCTCTTCAAATATGGCTTCTGCTCCATCGCTTCTGCAAATATTGCTTCCGCATTTCTTCAAATATAGCTTCTGCTCCATTCTTTCTTTTCTCCTCTGAGACTTAAAGTACATGATGCTGGATCATTTCACTGTACCCCATGTGTCTTTTATGCTCTGTATCTTTTTGCTCTGTTTTGCTATGTAACAAGTCACCTCAAAATTCAGTGGCTTGCTTAGAATATCAACCTTTTATTTGGTCATCATGCTGTGCTCATCTGGGTAGTTCTTCTCCAGGTCTTACAGGTACGTGCATATCATCAACTGGTGGCTTTAGAGGGGCTGATGGGTTTTACTCACATGTCTGGTGATTTGTGCTGACTGTTGGCTGGTAAGTCTAGGGAGCCTCAACTGGAATAGCTCATCTCTACTGCATGTGGTCTCTCATCCTCCAGTAGGCTAGACCAGGCTTCTTTAGTGCAGTTTTCCAACCAAGTGAGGGCAGAATCTGTAAGGTCTAGGCTCTAGAACTTCCACATTACTTTGGCCACATTCTAATAGTCTAAGCAAGCCACAAGGCCAGCTAAGATTCGAGGGTTGGGGAAATAGATGCCACCTCTGAATGGGAGGGACAGCGAAGTCACATTACATACAGGAATGGGAGGAGTTATTGTGGCCATCTCTGCAAACAACCTACTATAGTCTACCCTCTGGCCACAATAATTCACATACCTCCCACATGCAAAATAGACTCACCCCCTCCCAAGACCCCCAAAGTTTCATCCAATCATGGCATCAGGCTTGACGTCCATTTTCTCATGAGTCATGTCGGGACGAAAATGTGCTTCCTTAGGTGCAGCTCCTCAGTTACAGTTTCTCTTGATCCAAAGACCTGGGAACTAAGAAAACAAGTTATCTGCCCAACACTCCCAGCATTTAATGATGAGATTGGGAGAGGATAACCACAAAAGAGACTCCTGTTCAAAGAGGGGAAGATGGGAAGGAAGATGGGAGGTACATAGCAGTCACTGGTCCACGGCAATTCTGAAATCCAAACAGATACATGTTGTCAGGTTCCCTTACTCCAGGGGCAGTGAAATTTTTTTTTATTAGGGTCTAGTTCTGTTCCCTAGGGTCTAGTTGGTCCCTAATCCATGGTCCCCTCTGCTCTTAGCTCTGCCCTCTTGGTTCCTGATTTCACTCTCTGAGAAATCTTTTTATTAGAAATAACTGATGTTTTATAGCTGAATAGCTTTCTTAGCCTGCTTCCTGCCCATAAAAAATAGAAGGTTCAGAGGTCTCTTTTCATTTTGAACACTTTCTGGTCTTTTTGGTCCTTTTGGTACATCGATCAACACAAATCTCTTGACAACTCTGTGGGTTTCCTATGAATCATACTGAGGTTCAGTTCTTACCCCAAAAGCCACATCCATAAATCTCTCTATACTTTGGGCATGTCAGGCTACTGTGGGACAACACCCTTAAGATTCTTAGAAGCACATTTTCCTAGCTGAGTGGGTAATCTATGACATACTGCCTTAAATATTTCTGAGGTCTTAAAGTCACAGGCGCTTTGGACTTGATTTTTACTCTGAAACATTTTTACTTTGCAAATGTTTTGTCAGCTGGAGAGACTGGGAATGAGAAATAGTTCTATTTCCAAACCTAAGAAGTTCTGGGTCCTTTACATTTCCACTAAATTCTGCTTGCAAAGAAAACATCTTCTGCAGCTCATGTTTCTTTTACAGTTTCTTAGCATAAGCAACTAGAATACTCAACAGATACCTTATAATATCTCAAAAGTACTAGAGATCTGCTTAACCAGATCCATGACGTCATTAGATACATTCTCTCTCTTCCAAGTTACCTCAGAGAACATTTTGCTAATTGTTCCATCATTAAAGAACATGGGCTATCTTTTTTCCAGACTCCAATAACAATTACATCACTGTTTTTCCAGCCTCCACTAACAGTTTGTTCTTCATTCCTCTAGATTTCATTAACATACTCCTTACCATTTTTCCAGCCTCCAACGATAAGCCAGTTTCAAAGTCAATGTCACATGTTTTTACTTTTTTTGTTACGAAATTATCACATCTTTAGGTATCAATTTCTGTGTCAGTTATCCAATGATATATAACAAACTACCAAAAACTGAGTGATTTGGGCAGCAATCATTTTATTTTATTTGCTCATGATTCTGTGGATCAGCATTTGAACTGGGCTCAGTTGAGCAGTTCTGCTGGTCTTGTCTGGAATCACTCATGCAGCTGTAGTCATCTAGCTGCTTGACGGGTTGGATGGTCTAATATGGTCTCACTTATATCTCTCAACTGTGTGCTGTCAGCTAGTAGGTGTAGGTGGCCTTATCTGGGACAACTCATTCTGCTTCATGTGACCTCTCTTTCTCCAGCAGGCTACAACAGGCTCTTCACATGGGAGTCTAAGGTCTCATTCCAAGAGAACAAGGGCAGAAACTACAAAACTACTTGTAGTTTAGGTTTTAGAAGTTGTACACCATTTCTGCCACATTGCAATGACCAAAACAAGTCACAAGTCCAGCTAAAATTCAAGGGGTGGGAAAAAGGACTCTACCTCTTGATAGGAGGAGCTGCAAAATCATACTGTACAAGTACATGAAGATGGGAGGGGCTATCAGGGCCATCCTTGCAAATAATCTCACATTTCTCTTTTCTATGTTTTTCATCTTTGTCTCTCTTCATGCTTCAGTTTGAATTTTCTTCTGATCTATCTTCCAGTTACTACTTTTCTCTTCAACTGTATCTAATACGCTATTAAACTCCTATATTGACTTCTTAATTTTAGTTATTGCATTTTCAGTTCTAGAATTACTTGTTTCTTCTTTATGATTTCTAGTTCTCTGCCAAAATTCTCAATCTTGTCTTTAATTTTCTTGAATATATTAAGCATAGTTACTTTAAAGTCCTTCTCTGATAGTTCCATTATCTAAATCCTCTGTGGGGCTGTTTCTACTGACTTTTGTTTTACTTGTTTTTCAATCATCTAATTTTATGTGCCTGCTTATTTTCAACTGAATGCTTGACAGACCACATGAAAAATTAGTAGAAATAATCTGAAGTTCTGGATGTTATCCTTCTCTGGAGAGGATTTACATTTGCTTTCTGCAGGTGGCTAGGGGCACTAGCAATCCTATGACGTCTTGCTTCGATCAGAGGTTGAGTGTTTTGGAGCTAAGATTTAGTCCCTATAAGGTCTATTTTCCATTCGCCCTCTTTCCTGCAGAATAATCCTTTAGGATTCCAACCTAAAATGTGGGAGATTTCCCAGGGCACCCCTCCTCAGCAAGCCCTTAAGTCTAAATTTTGTCCTTTTAGTCTTTTAAGACTATTGAAAACTAATCAGCTTTTCAGCTGCTGCTTCTTAAACTAGAAGGTATCTCTAGGGGAAAAGTGATCTCAAATGCCAGGATCACATCTCTGGGTTTCCTTTTTCTCCTGTATGTTAGCCCAATAATTCTTCACGGTATTGAAAAGTCTCTAATGATTTTTTTTTTTAATCTGGTCCAGTTTTTCTAGCTTGTTCCCAATGGGAGGATTGGTTTGAATATTTAGTTAACCAGTATTAGAACTTAAGGACTTTCACATAAAACCTCCTCTTAGTGTTCTAGACTCTCCCACTCACTATTTGATTCCATAGTAACAAGTAGTTTTGAAATTTCTACAGGAGTTAACATTAATTAACACTCTTTTTTTTATTTTGCTTCTAAGAGAAAAAGCCTTTTCTCTAGATTCTATAAGGCATTGATCTAAATTATGAAATTAGAATTTACAGAAGAAATGTTAAAATAAAAAAAAGACTAAGGTAATATTCAACTTCTAACACTCAAAATAGGATAATACAGCAATACCTTTATCATTTCCTTTATCTTATATAGCTCCTTGACTTATGATGAAGTTTTGTTCCAATAAATCCATTGTAAATTGAGTATTAAAACTCAAAAATGCATTTAATACACCTAACCTACCAAACATCATAGATTAGCCTCATTTATTTTAAACATGCTTAGAACACTTATACTAGCCTACAGTTGGGCAAAATTATCTAACCCCAAAGCCTATATTATAATAAAGTGTTGAGTATCACATGTAATTTACTGCATATTGTACTGTAAGTGAAAAACAGAAAACTGCACAGGTACTTAAAGTATGGATTCTACTGAATGTGTATTGCTTTTGCATCATTGTAAATTCCAAAAATTTTAAGTTGAATCATTTTAAGTTTGGGACCATCTGTATATCAAGTCATGGAAGATTCAGCTCATAGTTTTTCTCTTTAGTTTTTGATAGTAAAGCAAAAAGTTTGCTCCTGAATGGTTTGGAAAAAAAGAAAGCAAATAAAAGGTAACATAGGACACTAGTAAGAGATGGTGCAAAGTAGAAGATGGTGAGAAAACCAAGAAAAAGAGGGAAGCTAGGAGAGTGAAAAGGCCAAACTTGTGTCCCACTTTTCCTTGTTCTGACACATCTTTTACCGAGTATTTGTAGGATAAAAAAAGAAGTGCGTCAAGTATGTAAAGGTAACTCTGAAGGCAGAACAAAAGAGACCCTTATCTCCTTTTTCTCCCTCTGTTTAAAGTTCTGAAAAGACATCACCTCTTTGGCTGTGTCTATAACCAATGTATAGTATGGCCACATCGACTTGGCTGCAAAGCAGAAGGTAAGGCAGAAAGAGATCCTAGGCTGGGCTTTCCTGAGCCACTCTCAGTTCTCATGTAATGTGGGTCTGCTATAGGGTTCCTGTGCCAGGATGTGGTGGCCATGCAGCACAGGCTACGGTGTAGACTGCTGGGCCAGTGGGTAGATGGGACCACATGGTGGAAACTCAGGGACCAATTTAAACTGAAGCAAGACAAAGCCAATCACAGAGCCTGGGCCTGACCAAGCCAGAGCAACCAGATCAGTATCATACCACCACACCACACACTTTATCTATAATGTCAGCAGGAGTACAAAAATGTAGAAAGGCATTGATTTTTCCTTGTCATTATGAGATCCTATGAGCCATGTGCATCATGGAGGGATGATCTATCTGAGAAACTAAGCATGTTTATACAAAAGAGAAAAATTCTACTGTTGAATTACCTAATTAAATAAAACTTAAATTGAATTGGACATTTCAACTTTTTTCCCCAATAATAGGAAGTAGAGACTAGAGAGAAAGATTAATTATAGACAAAATTAAAAATTAAATATTTTCCAGATATCCAAATTATAGTATGAGTTAAATCATATATCTCTGGTATACACATTGGTTCAAACAAACACAAACAGCTTGTACTCTACCTGTCGGAAAAGGTTAGGGAAGTCATCTGCATTATTGACTTTTCTGATTCCCTTCCCTCCACCTCCTTCTGAGGCCTTGATCATTACTGGATATCCAACTTCCTCTGCTGCCTTCAAGAAAAAAGAAAAAAATAGGAGAAAGAGTATTACTAGTAGAGAAGAAGAAAACTAGCATTTTCTCCCTTTAGGAATGCAGTCATTTAGTAAATCTACATGTAGTAAAACAGAAAGATCTTCGAGATATACTATTAAGTGAAACAATATTTTAAGTATTAGGTTGAACCAAAAGGAATTGCCTTTTTTATAGATAAAAAAATTGAATATTGGCAATTTCATATGATTCAACCTAAGATAATCCCATACAGGTCAAAAACAAAATAAATCTATGTTTATGTACAATTATATATGCATTCATATATTCACATATGTAAATATAAAGAAATGAAGTATAGACTATACATCAGTGGTGCTTTATAAAAGAAAGATGAATAGATATAAACTTTCACTTTTTACTGCATATATTTCTGTATTGTTGGAATTTCTTCCTTAGGGTATGCAGTTATCCATGTATTAACCATAATTTTTTTAAAAAAGATATTAGTTCACTTAATATAAGCTGATAGTATATCAGTATAGCTCCCAATCATATATAAAACTCATCAAATCAGAACTCTCAAGTATCTGCAAATTTTTTTTCCCTTAAGGTTTTATAAAAGATAAAAACAAGACCTAAAAATATTAATGAAATTCATCAGGAAACTAATTGTCAGCACATGCTTCAAATGTGTTTTTCACATTTACAGTACTATATAATGATCAGGTGATGATCCCAAAATTAATCATATAACCATCAAGTATACAGCTGGTTAAATCAAGATATATACTATATAGAATACTATGCAATTATTAGAAGGAATTAGGTAGGCTTTATAGGTAATAAATAGAAAATATCATTAATTTAATATAGTTTAACATATTCCATAATTTAATATAATCTAAACTATATTGTTAAGGCAGAAAGTAAACTAGGGAAAAGTTAACTAAACATTTAAAATAACCAAGTTTTTTTTTTTATCAAAACATGCTAGTTTTGGCCGGGTGCGGTGGCTCACGCCTGTAATCCTAGCTCTCTGGAAGGCCAAGGTGGGAGGACTGTTTGAGCTCAGGAGTTCAAAACCAGCCTGAGCAAGAGCGAGACCCCGTCTCTACTAAAAATAGAAGGAAATTAATCAGACAACTAAAAATATATAGAAAAAATTAGCCGGGCATGGAGGCACATGCCTGTAGTCCCAGCTACTCGGGACACTGAGGCAG
>CAUYSK010100960.1:0-19952 GCA_963575035.1 Avahi laniger
GCACATGCCTGTAGTCCCAGCTACTCGGGAGGCCAAGGCAGAAGGATCGCTTGAGCCCAGGAGTTTGAGGTTGCTGTGAGCTAGGCTGACGCCATGGCACTCACTCTAGCCAGGGCAACAAAGTGAGACTCTGTCTCAAAAAAAAAAAAAAAAAAAAAGAATGAATATAAGCAGTCTTCCAATTAGCTTATACAGTAATTTAATAATTTAAGAAATGAACTTGGTGTCTCATAAATGCTTCAAAAGAAGTATAGCAATATAATTTTCTTTTTCTTTTCAATCCATTATTTTATGTCTTCATTAATTATTCTACTTGTAATAGTTTTGTTTGTTACAAGAAGTATCTATTTTCAGTAATGAATTATGAGTACATACTTTCGTGCTTTGCACTTGCCTAAAGCACTTAGTCTTCCATCCATTTATACAAGCAGGGGTATTTACATATTTGGATACTTTTGGGAGGAGAGGAAATGTATCTTTTATACTGGGGAACATGGCAGAAGGCACCCATTCCCACCTCAAGAATTATGCAATTTGGTTGGGGAGATGAAATATACGCACATCAATATAGACTTATCAGATTCACAACAGCAGTGTTAAAAATCTCCCAGCATTATGGAGAATTGATCAATTTCTCCTTGTAATTGAGTTAAATTTTTTGCTTCATATAGTTTGAGGCAATGTTCCTTGCTTCATTCAATCTCATGATTGTTATATCTTCTTGGAGAATTGGTCCTTTTCTTTCTCTTAAACTAATGACCCTTCTTAACTCTTACTCAGGGTTTTTCCCCTTAAATTCTTTTTTCTGATCTTAGTCTTTTTAAACTTTCTTTATACCAGTATTTGACTGGTATGTCTTTTTCAGATCCTTTCCTTTCAACTTTTCTGTGTCATTATATTTCATGCATGTCTCTTCCAAATAGCATATAACTGGATTATTAAAAATTTAAGACTATCTGTTCTTAATTGACCAATTTAGTGCATTTAAATTTCATGGTTTAAATCATGATTTCTTTGAACTTCTTTCAACAATCTTGTTTGTTGTTTCAGAAACTGTTTTTTCTTGGCTTATTTTTTTCCCTTTTATTGGCTTGTCTTGAATAGACTGAATTTTCTTTATTTCCACCCCTGCCCGTCTCCATACACTGGTTTGAAAGTTATACATCTATTTCTTATATTTTACTGGTCATTAAATTTTTAACATATATTCTTAAAGTCAAAATTTATATATTTTCTTCCTCCCAAATCATAAGAAACTTTGTATCCAAAGATCCCTCTCACCATCTATGGTATTTTTTCCCTAACATTTTGATTCCTCCTTGGTTAAAAATTAGTCATCTTTGTTGTTGGTTTTTCAGAGAGTGTTTATTTAGATTTGTCTCATATATTTTCAATTTCTTGCCTCACTCTTGCTCCTTGCAATGCTATTCTGTCATTCTGGGTTCAATTTTCTTCCTACTACAGTACATCTTTTAGTGGCTCTTTCAGCAAGGCCCGTGAATAGTGAAGTCCCATAATCTTCATTTGATTGAAAACATCTTTATTTTGTCCTTCTACTTGAGTAACAATTTTGCTGTCTATTTCTCCTCAGCACCTTGAAGGTATTATTTTTTTGTCTTCTGGTCTCTCTTTTAAACAGTTTGTGCTGGAATAGAGCATTCACACGTCATAAGTACAGCTCAATGAACACATGGAATCAGTACATGGCCAGCATCCCAAAAGCCCCTTCATGTCTCCTGCCAGCCTCAAGACCCCTCAAAAGACAAACACTATCTGGACTTCTACCAGCATATATTATTATACTTTTGTTTTGGTGTCTATTTTTGGCGATGAAAAATCTACCATCAGCCTAATCTTTATTTATAGTTAATGTCTTTTTCCCCTCTTGTTTGTTTCAAGATTTTGTGATGGTTTCATTAGGATGGATGTAGCTGTGAATTTATTTTTATTTGTCCTGTTTTACTCAGTGTATTTCCTGAATCTAAGGATACATTTTCATAAATCCTGGAAAAATCTCACCCCTCATCTCATTGCATATTTCTTCTCGCTCATCCGTCTTACTTCATCTTTCTGGAATTTCTCAGAGATATCTGTTGAATCTTGTTATTCTGTCCTACATAACCTTTAACTTTTATGTTTTCTATCTCTTAATTTTTCTATGCTACATTCTGGGTACTTTCCTGATTTATCTTTTCTTTCATTGACTCTCTTCTGTTGTGTCTATTAGGTTAACAGATTGAATTGTGTCTTCCAAAAAAAAAAAAATCAATAATAATAACACATCGAAGTCCTAACTTCCAGAACCTCAGAATGAGACCTTATTTGGAAATAGAGTCTTTACAGAGGTTAAAATGAGGTCGTTAGGGTGGGCCCTAATCCACTATAACTAGAGTCCTTATAAAAGGGGGAAATTTGGGCACACAGAGATGCGCCCAGCGGGAGGACTGTGTGAGAGACTAGGGAGAATGCCATGTGAAGGCTGGAGTTTCGCTGCCACAAGCTAAGGCACATCGGGGCTACCAGACGCCCAACGAGCCGAGGAAGGATTCTTCTGCCACAGGTGTCAGAGGCAGGAAGCGCGCCCTGCTGACACCTTGACTTTGGACTCGTAGCCTTTGAAACTGCATTTCTGACAATGCATTTCTGTCGTTCTAAGCCATTCCGTGTGTGGCAGTCCTTTGTCATGGCAGCCCTAGGAAACTAACACACTGTTTATTTACTTTTAAATTTTAATGATTCTGGTTTTTTAAAAAAATTTCCAGAAGGATGACATGATTCTTTTTCAAATTTATTTTTTTATTTTATGGTGTCTTGTTCTTTCATCATAGCTTCTAATCTTTTGAAAATCTCTTTAGTTATTTTAAATATACTTACCTTTATTGCCTGTTTCCGATTGTTCCATTATCTTAAGTTCTTAATGTATTACCTTCCCATTGGTTCGGTTCGTTTACTCTCTCTTGTGGAGGATCATTTTCTCTTGCGATTTCTAATTTTTTTTTCTTTTAATAGTGAGCTTACTTTGAGTGGGGCTTTTCCCCAACTTGGGGATGTCCTTGGGTTGTAGAAATGTTTCTACAGAGTAGTTTTGTATTTTCTTAAAAGGGGCGCCTCTGTGGTTTTATTGGTCTACAGCCACTTTTCATTTTAATTTCTTTCCTGAGATTTCCTTACAGGAAAGGACAGTGAGGACAATGTGTATTTAGACCCTGCATGCCCAACAACAGACTTGGAGTTTTGAGTTCCCAAAACCAACTTTCTTTACCACTTGGAGCCAGGAAAAGACAAAGTTCCTTGTCTCTTCCCTTTGATGTGACTTCAGCATCTTGACCTCGTACCAGGTTGTCAGTTCTAGCTCCCCACCTCGCCTGGGCCCTCTTCTGCCTCTCCTGACGCTAAGTGGGCATTTCAACCCCAGCGCCTTGCCTTTAGGGCCTGTATCTAGACCCACGCCTTGCTGGGCCACCACAGCATCAGCTCACAGATGGCGAGGCTGCAGCTCTGGCTACGCGTTCCTCTTCGTTTCTAGTACCTGGCATTCCTTTTCTCTTTCCTCTTTCTTTCTCGTTCTTTCTCACTATTACAAAGTTTGGTGCTGCTTCAGAATAGTTTTTGCTACATTTTCCTCAGCACTTCTATGCATTTTTAGAAGAAGGGCATTGGGACTGTGTCTGTGCAGTCTGCCATTGCACCGGAACAGAAGCTGGGGACCGAAGGCTGACTCTGAATGATTATGCAGAATGGGCAGTGCGTGCTGAGAGAGGTTTCCAGGAGACAGAGAATCGTCCAAGAGTGGGAAGAGCCAAGCATCTAAGAAAAGCAGGTGGACTTCAGATAAGGGAGGGGTTAAAATGTTTTAAAAAATATTTTTACATGTCAATTAGATTTAGGGCTCTATGTAAAGACAAAGCTACGTATCTAATGTCCAGCATGGTCATATGTGTGTGGTATTTTTATTTTCTGCAGATTGACACCTGTTCTCTTCTTTCTATTCTTCTCCAAGCCTTTGTAGAAACAAAACTGTGTTCTGGCAACCACAGGAAGCCAGGTTTTTGCAGGAAACACCACATGGCTTCGAAACCCTACCATGCTGACTTAGTCCTCAAGGCAATGCACGGTTGTGAAGAAAGGAATTAGAAGTGTTCCTAGAGCGTTTCAACCTGTAGTTAATGGAGGAAGAAGACTCAAGTCAGAAATTTGGTTTTTAATTTTTAATTTCATCAACTGTGACTTCGTTATTTGAAAAGAATGTGGATAACAAATCTCTTGCTCCACTTTGAAAATGCCCTCACTACCTGCTAAAGTGGAGATACCTACCTAATTTAACTCCTGGAGGGTGGTTACGATGATTAAATGAGAAAGAAAAAGTGAATATGCTTTGAAATAAAAATGTGTTATGTAACAGAGGCAGCATAACCTAAAGTCTCAGAGCACAGACTCCAGGGCCACACTGGATTTAAAGCTCCAGCTCTGCCACTGACTAGCTTTTTGGGTATGTTGTTTAAATTATTCCTGTCTCAGTTTCCTCATCTGTAAAAGTGAGATAATAGCAGATGTACCTGTTAGGGTTGTTGAAGGGGTTAAATGAGATATAACAGTGCCTGACATATAGTAAGTTCTCAATGAATGTTGCTTTTTATTATATCCCTTGATACCATAATCTGTATAAGAGAATTAATCTTAGATGCAGGAACCTCAAACTAGTCTAGAAATAAGACCAGAGTGTTTGAGAACTCTCTAAAATCGTACTCCAAATTGTGTGTGTGTGTGTGTGTGTGTGTGTGGGTGTGCACATTTTGGGGTGGTGGTGTATTTTCCTTGGGAGAAAGTCCATATTTTTCATCAGATTCCTAAAAAGATATGAAACTTAGCTGGGTGTGGTGGCATGTATCAGCTACTCAAGAGGCTGAAGAGGGAGGATAACTTGAGCCCAGGAGTTCAAGGCTGCAGTGAGCTATGATCACACCACCTGGGCAACAGAGCAAGACCCCCATCTCTTAAAAAAAAAAAAGAAAAAAAAAAGATATGAAATCCCAAAAAGGTTAAGAACCATCTTTGTTTGAATCTAAGGACTATAGAGCCAAATATTCTTATGCATTTCAAATACACTGTATGGCCCTTGTTTAGCTCAATAAACATCGATTGAGAGCTGAGCACCCGTCCATGGCAGTCACTCAGCCACATAGGAGCAACACCCGCACCCCGGTAACTCTCTGAGTGCCTAGAAATGAAATGGTGGCCTATCGAGGGACCCAAATGAGAATCCAGAAAGTCACTTTGATGATTTCTGCTGAAGGCCATTGCTGTCATGTCTTCCTTTGTGAGCAATTCCAGTGCCAGGTGAGTCACTCTTAACACTAAGATGCTCTGTGGAAGTCCTGAAGATTTACTTCAAGCCTTTCTTTGAGAGCAGTGTAGGATTTTTTCCCTTCCCATGAAGTGCCATGAGAGCTTTCTGGTCTTTCCAGCGAAAACCAAAGGTCCTGAGATTGAGGGACCTTGGTGAAATATCCTGAGATACGTGATGGAGAACTCCCCAAACTTCATGAATTGTGAGAATCATTAGATTGCTTTTTTTCTATCCTTTGAACCTGCTTTTGCTTTGACTCAGCTCAGACATTTAAACAGATTTAGGAAGGCTTGCAAACATGTAAATGTCAAACTTTATTTCTTTTTAATGATGTGTGTCATCTAAATAGTGGCGCCATCAACAGGGAAATGTTGTATTTTTGTTATTTTCTTACCTTCTGCTCTCAGATGCCTTTTAACATATGTAAAAATATTTATATAGTGTTGCAAGTCTGCAGCACTCAGTACAGAAATGCTCTTTTGAGTTCTCCCTTTTGGTAATATCATATTTAACTCAAAAGAAGTCATAGGCATATCGGGGGCAGATAGTTGGTACAAATCTGACAAAAAGCTAATGAGCTCTCCTGTGATTATCGGGGAGGATGGTGACTCATTAAATCTCATTTCCTGGGCAAGTCCACATAGGGAGAAGGAATTAACTGAAATAAAGGCCTGAGAACCTAATGCAGTCAGATTTATGGGCATCTGTATAAGCAGCCACATGATAATCAGTGCAAATAGTAAAATGTTTTAATGAGGTTCTCTGAAATATTTAATGGGTTATTCTATTAATTTTTTTAAAGTTTTGTTGTTTTCTGTTAGAAATTGGCCCCATAGAAGGGAGGGTCCTGAAACCAAGTGGGAGTGTATTTTGATTGGATTCAATCCAAACTCTTGTTCCCCTGCATGGACTCCCGTCATGTGGATGTATTAACACTGTCATCGATATTCATGGCTGCGCTGAAAAGAGGGTCAGGATGGCTAGAATCCGTAAAGACTTCTCCTTTTGGTTCAAAAGTATGTAAGTATCTGCTTAGAATTAATTTTCTTCCAGGTTCCTTAGAGTGAATCATTTTTCATTCTAAGGGTTTTCCACTGCTAGGAAGAAAATTTTCCAAAAGAGTGAAAACCGTAAGCAAGATGAAGAGGGCAATTTGTTTTTCGCACCGTAACTTCCCTTTAAATGCTCATTTCCACCTTCCTGGGGTTTCCATTGTATTTCTCAACCTTGTGTCCAAGCAGCTTTCTAAGCATGCTTTAGGTTAAATGACAATAGCTTAAGTTATTGCTCTTCCTAGGGACTCAACAGGGACTCATAAATGCAAATTAATTTCTAGTGGTACAATTTTAGGTGTCATAATGGTTGAGTGGGTTCAGGATATTTGGTAGGTCTCAAATCGCACCCATTTATCAGGCTAGCCTTGTTGCTACATCATCCTGTGTATATCGGCACTTATATTTCTGTTTATTAGAGGAATTGTCAGTTGACTGGTGAGGAGGGACTAATATATGGTCTGTGTGGTACCTGCTGCTATCTGACCACGTATCTTATCACATAACCTCACTTGGGAACCTCATCCTGAAATAGGAGAGATCACTCTGAGTTTTACATTCTTTTCCTAACTTTGGTATTTCTAGATTCTATCCATATCATCAACTTCTAGACTTGCAACTAAGACCCATGTTTTCTGCCATAACCACAAAGGGAAGGATAATTTACAGGTATGATTTATTTTTAAAGGGCCAGGGGCAGGATTCTTAATGGAAAAAATCATCCCAAACAACCTTTTCATAGCAAAGATGGGTTTGCCAGTGCAAAATGTCAAGATGATTTAGACTAATTCAGGTCCCAACTCATGTTCATATTAAACATTTAGTATTTGAGCCAATTCATCTTTTAAGGTCGTAGTTATCTAAGATAACATACTGGGGCAGACCATGCCGAAAGAAAAGGTGAGGTGTGTGGGATCTTAGTTCACAACATAAAAGTGAATGAGTGAAAGCACCATATTTTCTTGATTCAAAAATGCACAGTAAGAAAAATAATTTAACATTTTATGGTTCATAAAATCATCTTAGAGTTCATAAATATGCTTAATACTGTACTTTGTTATTTTCTCCCATACTATCTGTTATTAAATCTTGTAATCAATGTTTTCTTATATTTTAGGAAATACTGTCCATTCCCTCTAGGCTAGAATGTCTTACTCACAGCTTGTTGTCTGCATTTTTGGTTTATAAAAACACTGCTGCTAAATCTCTTCTACTGCTGATGAGAGAAAGGAAGGTCAGGCAATCTTTAAAAATAAATGTAAGGTATGCAGAAAACACAGGTTAAACATGATAACTGGATGAACTGAAGCTGTCAAGGCCTAGCTGTGGATGGAAACCTAACCCAAGGGCCTGTGGCAGACATGAAGTTAAGGGTGTATCCAAGGTTGGAGGCCAGCGCAGTAAAAGACAATGGGCAAATTCACAGTCACACAGGTTTCAGAGGGAGACTGTAGAGAATGCTGGGAGCAAAAACCTACAATAACACATGCAGGTATCTGTGCTTACACAAAGTTCTGGACGGCTATGCCCCTGAGTATTAACAGCACTGGGGAATGGGATGGTGGGGGAAAGAGATTGAAGCATTCTTACTTTTAATTTGCACACTTCAGTTGTTAAAATATTTTATAATGAGCTTATAGTTTTTTATTTAAGAAACTATAAAATAATTAAAAAGAAAAAATATACCCCAGAAGTAGAAAATAGTTTGTAACTGCTGAGGTACAGGCCTGACATATCCAGAATAACTTACTAAGACAACTGTTGGCACCTGCTCTGCTTCCAAATGCCCAGCACGTGACCTTCTGTCTCTTGGGCCTGCCCCTGACGATGTGGGGCCTTAGACAATCTCCAGTCCCAGCAGGACTCTTCCTTCAGTGATTTCCCATGCAATGACTGAAGGAAGTAGCCTACTGAAAGGCTGCAGAGGATACTGGATTGAGAAACACCCAGGAGTGGGGAGTGGTTGAGGTTTCCCTTCTGTGAGCCTGGAAGGCTATATGGCTTGCTCCATGCTAATGGCAGAGAGGAGGATCAAATGCCCTGGTTTTAGGGAAGCAAACATTAATTTTCCCATGCTATGGTCTGAATGTACCCCCTGCAAATTCATACGTTGAAATTTAGTCACCAGTGTGATAGTATCAAGAGGTGGGGACTTTAAGAGGTGATCATGTCATGAGGGAGGAGGCCTCATAAATGGGATGAGTGACCTTATAAAAGAGGTGCCAGGAAGCTGTTCATGCTTTCTGCTATGTGAGGATGCAGCTGCAAGGTGCCATCTACGGAGCAGACAGCAAGCCCTCACGAGACCTTGAATCTGCCAGCACCCGGATCTTGGACTTCCCAGCCCCCAGAACCATGAACAATAAATTTTTATTATTTATAAATTACCCAGATTAACATATTTTGTTATAGCAGCTCAACAAACTAAGATATCCATGCTTTAGGACCTCTGGTCTGTATCCAACTAGAAAGAAGACTTGTTTTCCCCTGGAGGCCAAGAACTGAGATAGCTGGACATCACTAACGCTCCTGTTTTCTGGTGCCATGTCAAGGAAACTCAAAGTAGGGGAAAAAAATAACTTTCTCTTTAATGTGGATGGCTCAAAGTGAAGTTATATGGAGGCTCATCTGTGTTTGCCAGAAAGCCTTCTATAAGTCTTCATTCATGATTTAAGTAAAAGGTGGGTAGGGACGTCATTGAAACTACCAACACCATTTATTTCTTTTCCCGGAGGATGCTGGCCCATGGGCTGTCCCTTCAATCCATTTGAATTCTCGGTCTTTGGTCACCTCCATCCATGTTGCATTTTTTTTTCTTTTATTGTCAGCTACTGTCTATTCCTAAGCATCCCTTTTACTTTTTTGCAACTGTGAAAACTAAGTCTTGGAAACTAAGTCCCCTTGTCTCAGTGTGTATACATTTTTCAAAGCAGGCCCTGTTTTTGAGCTGAAACTGACCTGTAAATGAGCAAAGGATGCAGTAATTTTAATAAGGGCTGGTAATTTTGCCTGGACCTCCGTGGTAAAAATTCTTGAAAAACATTATCCCTGTAGGAATATCCAGAAATGGTTTGATGGTGGTATTTTCCCTCTGGCCCACCTCTCTGCCTTACAGGGGAGTTGGAGCCAAATGGGAATGGGGTGATGGGTGAACCCTAATGAAACGTTACAAGTCCCTGGAAGCAACCAGCAGAATCACAGAGTTGCTTTTCTGTCTGCCGCTGTTCACCTTATGTGTCTATTTTTTCCCTTCAGACTTCAATGGTTTTTCCAGTGCTCCCCTTTTGAAAAAGATTGATGTGGCTGGCAATGGCGAGGGATTAACATGAATAACAAATTATTCTTACACGTTTGAAGTTATAGGCCTATTATACTTGGCCTTTAGGGAAACACTGGGCTTCACCGAGCTATTGTTATTCTCAACAAATTTCAGTAATTATTAGTGCTAGGAGTTAGGTTCCTTGGTTTAAGCTTAGCTTATACAAATCACGTATGCCTTTTGGGAGGCTCCTCTGACTACCTGATTCGCAGTGAAGGAAGCTGCACAGGTACAGCAATTTTCCCCAACCCTAAAATGTGTAACTAAGCTTTAAACTGTCTAAATAGTTTGCATCTTAGACCTCAGGTGTGACAAAGATAAGATGGGTAAAGAGAACCCGGAGAAAATGTATTTGTTTGGAGGAGGGGGATGGAAAAGAAGACATGGACACCAGATACGAATAGTTGGCCCCCAGATCCCACAGAATGGTGTTTAGGAAATAGAGAAGAATCAGAAACAGTGTCAATGTTGCAGGCGAGTGGCAAGTTCAAATCTCTGATAAGTCTAAATCAATTGTGTGACCACAGCACCTATATAACCTCTCAGAGCCCTCCTTGGCTCATCTGTAATACAGACATAACAAAATGCTGATCTAGGCTCTTAGAGAAATAAACAAATAATGAAAATTCTTTACTGCATGCATGCTCTTGATAACTATTACATTTTAATAGGTATCTAAAACTGTCTGTCTTTTGTACGTGAATTTTGGATGATAGTCTTGCAAAAGAGACCCTTCAATGGGCTGTGTAAAGCATCCACATGGAAGAGTATGGGTCAAATCAATATATTAATAATAAACTATATTAAACACTTATCTGTGCAGCCAGATGGAAATCCCAGCAGCACCAATTGCCAGCCGTGTGGCCCTAGGAAGTTATGCACAATTTCCATGCCTCAGCTTCTCTACCTGTAAACCAGCAGTACCTATTTCACAGCGTTGTTGTGAGAATCCAAAAAGGCGGTTATCTGGAAAGAACTTAGAAGAACACTATAAAGTCATTGTTTCAGCGGGACAGGTCTCCAAGCCTCCGGGCAGCTCCACAGGTTCCGTGGTGATAGGATGAGAACATGTGTGTTTCTACCTTCTAAGGTGGGGCTCCAATTCTTCCCAGGGAAGCTCCCTGCTTTCTTGGAAGCACTATATTGGCATTGTCAATATGGTTGGGTCGGTTTATTTTTGGGAGGAACTATATGCTCCCTGGCTTCCTACAAGCGGGCTGCTCTTCTCTCAGGACAGTGGCTATTTTGGGCTAGCTGCCTGAGTTACAGCAACAGCCCAGATTTTGTCATTAACAACAAATTCTAAACCCCCAAATCCCGGGATGTTACGTCTCCTGCAGTGAGAAAAGAGCAAGACTTGTTTGCCCTCCCCGTTCCCAAATAGAACCATCCCATCTGGGTGAAATTTCTGATGAAAGGGAAATGAGTAAATGAAAATATGGTAGAATTAAGATCAGCTATGAAGATTATTCGGGCAGGAAACTGAATTAAATAACACCCCAAAAATCCTTTCCTTAGACACTCAAAGTAATTCCTTTCTTTATAAGGACAATTACTACCACACAGCCTCCTGACTGAGATTTATATGGGAGGCAGCAAGTGGCCTAAGACAGTTACTATAATTGTATACCAAGAAATAGAGGTGAATATAGATGCATTTTGTTTTATATAAACCTTGGTGTGAAAACCTGGATTCACAAAAGAGATAATACCACCAGTTTAAAAACTATAGTTTAAGGTTTTCAAAGTCTTTTACATCTAATATTCTAGTCATTATTCTCCTTTTAGAGACGAGGAAACAGAGCTCACTATAAATAAAGTCTGCATTTCAATCTAATACAGCGTGTTTCCTGGGATGTTTAAAATATGATCGTGCTTACCAAAATCCTTTCCCCTACACGTTCAGGAATATACTTGAGATATAAAGCAAGGTGTAGCAAAGAAATGAGAAATTGTGGCCTATATTGTTTTTACACTTAATAAATTAATAATTTTTAATGTAAAATTTTGTAATGCAACACAGTTATGAGAATTATAAGACAATCGAAGGAGTCACAATTTAAAACGTTAGTTTCTAGAGTACCATGAGGAGTACGGACAGTAAATCGGTCACAATTTAACATCTGTTATTGAACGTCTTCTTCTGACCCTGTGAATATGCCTCAGTGTTCACATGTATCACCTCATCTGAGTCTGAACCGAAAGGCTAAATCTTGAAGCTGTAGTGAATGGAGGCTCAGACCGCATGGCCCCCAGCCCTGCCCTTGATAGGCAGAGTGCATCCTTGCGTTGGTTGAAAAGGTGCACACCGAATTCACTCTGAGCTCCCACCCTTCCCCATTGGTGCCCTCTCGCTGTCATTTTGGGGAAGTGGCATTCCCCTTCTCGTGCCCCCCTTCCCCTCCTCCACGACTGTGAAAGCAAACTGCAGCTCTTTGGCCCAGAGCAGGGCTCCTAACGCATGGTGCAAGGACCCACAGGGATCTGTAGGCTTTCTGTCACCTGTTCCCTGTGGGGTAAGCACAGACATCGAGAGCAAGCCCTGAGAACCTTTTATTAATATATAAATTTGAAATGGCTACACACCCAAGTACAATTATAGAAATGTAATTTTATTAATATGTCTGTTGAATTCATTTAAAACAATTGGGTTTGCCTTTTTTTTTTTTCTGTCTGGGTTGTTTCTTTGTATTTCATTTTTCTGGCAATTCATTTTTTTTTTTCCCACAAAGCTGTTGGTCTATGACTGATAGGAAAGAAAGAAAATGAGCCCTCATCACAGATAATTAGATAATTTGGGAGCATCTGCAGAGAGCTTAAGTGTGCAGTTGCTGGAGTCACTGCCTGGTATGTGGCCTGGTTATGTAGATGATTGAACAGCTTTGGGGAACTTACCTTCTTCTGCCTTAATTTACCTCTCTGTAAAATGGGGGTGGTGGTAACTGTACCTACCTCACTGGGTTGGGAGGATTAAAGAGGTTAAGACTTGCAAGGCCTTTGCAAAAGTGCCTCCCACAGGGTAAGGGCTCAATGTGCCTTGGTTTACACTTCTGGACGCTCTTTCTCACCTGCACCTGTGCATAAGCCAGGGCTGCACTGTCACTTTTCAGGGCCCTGGGCCCTGACCCTCCATGGGCCTCCTCGTCTATTAAAAAAATATTAAACATTTAATTTTAATGGCCCTAGTGGTATGAAGATAAGTATAACCCAGTCTATGTTCATTATTATATATTTATTATCATTATATTGATTTTTTTCTTCCAACTTTAAAATAAATCAGGACTATATCATTTCTGTGGTCTCTGAAGAGAATCACGGGCCCCATGCGCTGTGCTTACTGTGGGAGGCTCAGGCAAGCTGGAGCCTGCTGGATAAGTCGACTCTGGAGTAAGCCCTTCCTTCCTTTGCTGGAATGGTCTTCTCTCGAGCATCTTCTCTTGAGCATCATTCCTCTTCGTCATTTGAGACCCCACACAGTCTGTTCTGTGTGTACTGCGGTATTATAATTATCTGTTTATCTGTCTGTTTCCCAGGCTAGCCCCTAAGTTCTTGAAGCTCAAAAAACACCCTGTCTCCCCAGTGCCAAGCACATTGTAGTTGAATTAATTACTCGATTCGGCTGGGTACATGTATCACAGTGGAGGGAGCGGTGTGGATGGGACCTCTGGACATCTTGAAAGAAGGTTTACTCAGAAAATGGGAGAAGTCTGAAGTCAGTCTTTGTATTCCTATTTCCTACTGGCAACTGAACGCTGGTGGACCTCCAACCACAGAAAGAAGAACCGACTTAGAAAATTTGAGAGTCAAGTAGCAAGAGCTTTACAAGACAGTTGGCTGAGCAGTGGGAACTCCCCACTGATTAACATTAACGGGAGCTCAACTCGTACATCATACTGAGAACAGACCCCTAAAAGCTGATCTGCTGCCTCATTAGAAGCCAGTCAAATGCTTTCAGTGTTGAGTAATACGTTAGGCTGGGCTGGCTCCGGGGAGCAAATCAGCAAGGAGGTTCTACATTAATTTCAGATGTTGTGGCAAGGCTGGTGCTGAGAGCAGCCCTGGCGATAAGGATGTTGTGGCTGAACCACAGGGTAAAAATCTGTGCAAGGGGATAGTCAAGTCCGATGAGATTTCCTGTTACGGCATCCTTTCCACCAGGCGAAACATGCTTTGTTTCACAGCATTGCCGAATCTCACCAGCCATTGACTGTTGCAGAAGTTCTCCAATTTCAGGTGTGTGGGATGCACCTGGGAATTCTGCTGAGCATGCAGACCCTGGGCCCACTCCCAGAGTTTCTGAGTCAGTGGGTCTGGGAGGGAGCTCAGAACTTGCAGGTTTAACATGCAGCCTGGGTAAATCATGTTGCAGATGGATGGGACCAGACTTTAAGAGCATGCGCGCTGCTGGATGAACTTTGGACTAGTGAGAATCCTTTCTTCCATGTTTTGGCCCCCAGGGCGTAGGCCCATAGATCTTGGTCTCACTTCTTAGATGCCCAAAACACAGTATAATTCTTAAACATGGGAGGAAGCCACAAATATTCCCCCTATGCCCGAAGCCATCGCCCTTGCAGATGCTAAAGTCCCCAGTTTTTCTTGCTCTTCTGATTTTAGGGTTGGCACATGGTCATCTGCAATACAGAATCGTGTCTCTTTTTCTCAACTCAGAACTGAATCCTAAGCTGTGAAACCAGCTCCCTGGAACTCTGCACTGGGGTTCCATTTGCTATTAAGGGCTCTAATGAGGAGGGACAGGCAATTATTATTATTTATTTCACTAATTAGCCAGATAATCATTCATTCTGAAACTATTCAGGGTTGGAGATCTGTTCGTGTGTGCCCTTTGTCTAATGTGGATTCATTTTACTTCCCGGATCCCATTTTTAAAAAACAAAAACAGCTGCTTTGTTAAGTAAGGGGCAAAGGCAGGGGGTGAGAAAGAGGAATTAAAAAAAGAGCAAGAGATCATTTCGGAGCTGTGAAGATAATGCAACAAGGAGCCAGAGTCCATAAACATATCACCTTTCAGTCTCTGAAGACATAACGCTTGATGATAACCATAAAACACGCTAGTGCAAAATAAATTGCTGTTCTATTCAAATCCTTAAACGTACTACTGTGGGTGTCACTGGAGATATGCAACTCTTTTTTCCAATCCTGAGGTATATTTTATCATAATTTGTGGGGTGGGTGACAGCTTTGTACACATGATTGCCTTTTCCTGCTCAGTTAGCTTGTCAAGGGCAGAGTCCTTTGGCCTTTTATGAATATAGGACCATTAAGAAATGAACAGGATAACTGAACAGCGTGGAGAGGAAACTTTATTTTTCTTTACTAATAAATACATTAAGTTTTCATGGTGTTTGCTTATAAGAAGCTACTGTTTTGTTCTCCGGGTTATTGTGGGTGGTGGGGGTGGCCCGGATTGTTCTTGCTGTTTTGATGCTCTGTCTCTCATTTTTATTGTGGGAAGGAAAGAACTTCTGGGAGGTTGATATTTATTTTTAATGTCACCAAATAAAATGTTCAGGAGCACTTCCACCTTTAGGTAGGATATTTTTTTTTTCAAGTAGATAATTACAATGGGAAGTTGGTGCTTAATTCATAATAGTCACTTCTATAGGGTGGGCGTGCAGTATAGCACTGTTTCTGGAAGCCACATCTCCTAGACAAAACCAGCCTGATACATCAGGCTGAGAGTCTTTATTTATTTTTTTTAAAGACTTCCATTTTGAGAGTTATAACCAGATCCGACGGTGATAGAAGGTATAGCCAAGGGTCTCCATCCAAGGAAATAGGAGATGGTGGCCATTTGTCATGGAAATGGAAATCCTTGGTAAGCATGGGAGTACGGATCTTAGCAAAAGGAAGAGGAGGCTTCACCTCCCTGAAGAATAACTTAGCCAGCTGCCACTACCCGCTTTGTCTTTGTATACTCTCCAACAGGTTAAAGAATTCAACACAGGGAACTTCCAGCCTGAATGATTCTTTCTCCTTAGTGGGCTGCTGCAGTGTAAGTAGAACATGGAAATGACTCAGAAGTTTTGATAAAAGCAGTCAAAAAGGGACAAACATGTCCTGTGCAGAAAGTTCAAGGAACCATCTTTCCCAAGTCTTCAACTGCTCCTCAGAGCTCTATCAGAGACAATACTTAATGCCCCAGTATCCTGGAGGTATTAGGGTTAATTCTGGAAGAAGCAGCAACAGGAACAATGCCCTAGTATCTACTCTACCCACCACCGCAGTGATAACATATTTACTGAAGGGAATGAAAAGAACTTTAAAAATAAGAAAATTTTTACAATATTGAATGTATAGATCCTAACATGTTAATGTACTGGATATATTTTATGTAGAAGGAAAGTAGAAGAAAGTAATGTAAATGAAAGACATATTTGCCCTACTTAAGAGTGAGATACAATTACTGAACCCAAGAACCACTTTAACATAATGCTGGCATATTAAAAAGGAATTTGGTTATTTTAAATAATTCTGCTCTATTCTTGAAAGCACTTGCAAGAGCTCTGGGTGGGGAGGGTATCTACCCAAAGGAAAAAAAGACATTCTATAAAAAAGGCATCTGCACTCAGTGTTTATAGCAACAGAATTCACAATTGCAAAGATGTGGAAACAACTAGGTGTCTATCAACACATGAGTGGATTAACATGTGGTATATGCATACCATGGAGTACTACTCAGCCATAAAAAAATGATGACTCACCTATTGTATTATCCTGGATGGAGCTGGAGCCCATTCTTCAAAGTGAAATATCACAAGAATGGAAAAATAAATACCACATGTACTCACCATTAAATTGGTACTAACTGATCAACCCTAATGTGTACATATGGGAAATAACATTGATAGGGTGTCAGGCAGGTGGAGGGGAAGGAGGGAATGGATAAATCCACACCTAATGAGTGTGGTGTGTGCTGTCTGGCAGATGGGCACGCTTGTCGGGCAGTGCAAAGGCAATTTGTGTAACCAAAGCATTTGTATCCTGTAATACTCTGAAATAAGAAATTTTTTAAAAAAAGAGCTCTGGAGGAAGGAAAACTCGAAGATACTAAAAAACTAGTCAAGCTGCATTTTTAAAAGATTTTAAATAGCCGGGCGCGGTGGCTCACTCCTGTAATCCTAGCACTCTGGGAGGCCAAGGCGGGTGGATCACTCAAGGTCAGGAGTTCGAGACCAGCCTGAGCAAGAACGAGACCCCGTCTCTACCAAAAAAAAAAAAAAAAAATAGAAAGAAATGATCTGGACAACTAAAAAAAAAAAAATATATATATATATATATATATATATATATATATATATATATATATGGCAAAGGATAGAAAGCCAGAGCTTTCTAGGAAGAAAAATGGCTGAAGAGAAAGCAAAAATGGAGAGGGTGGGATGAGCGGGAAGATGTCTTCGTTGCAAGCTCCTGCATTCAGTCCACGTCC
This sequence comes from Avahi laniger, assembly GCA_963575035.1. Classification (NCBI taxonomy): domain Eukaryota; kingdom Metazoa; phylum Chordata; class Mammalia; order Primates; family Indriidae; genus Avahi; species Avahi laniger. The sequence continues at coordinate 17,169 of CAUYSK010100960.1, forward strand.
AGGCGGCTGTGGGAGCATCACCTGTGGTGTCGACGGGCGGATCAAGGCACTGGAAGCAGCGCGGAGAGTGTGTGCTCCCCCTAAGCACAGGCTCCCAAAGCATGGCACCTTTTCAGACCTCGAGACACGCACAACGATCCATCAAAGGAAGCTTGGCGGCGGTGGTTGCAAACGAGTTAAACATGAGAGCTGAGGTCTGTGTGAGACCAGCCTTTCAGGTAAACTGGCTTGTTGAGACCAAAGTATGGTTCCTGATCAGTCACGTCGCTAATGATTTTCCTGCAACATGTCAGCGCTCACTGCGTCAAGGCCTTCGCACTCGCTGTTCCCGCCCCCGGAATGTTCTTGCCCGTGGCTGTGTGGCTCGCTGTCTAATTCATTGAGGATTCTGCTCAGGGGTCACTCAGCAGCGCTGCCGTCCTTCCCCAGCTGCCTGCTGGGGATAAGAACTCGTGTCACTCGGTACCCACGCCTTCCCTTTTTCTTTTCCTAGCGCTCAGCGTCATCTCACATAGAGTACTTGTATTTGCTTGTCTCCGCCCTTAGACAGTTCTACAGGGGCAGGGTCTGTGCCACGTGGAACCTCCAACAGTGGAAGTTGTCCACTGCCTTGGTCCCAGCGCCTCAAACTGTGCCTGCCATATAACAGAACTCAGTAAATGTTGAAGGGATGAGTGACTAGCAACAATAATAGCTTCCCTTTTTTGTGCACTTTGCCCGAGCCACGCTCCACACTGAGTTCCTTTCTGCACACTTTAGCACACCCCATCCATGATGTCCTACAAGGTAGGTCACTATTGTTAATTTGCCCTCCATTTTACAAATGACGATGCATTCCTAGTGGACCCACATGCGCAGAACTCTGCCGTAGGGAATACAGAGCCCTGAGGGTATCAGCACTCTGCACCTTTTTCTTAACAAAGACTTTGCTATTACACACAATTTTTTTTTTAAATGAAATTAAGAAAACGTCAAAAGTTATGAAAAAAATTAGTAGGAGAGATGCACTTGACTGAGAAGGAACTGAATTTCAACCGGTTTTCTGGAAGGGACCTTTTACTTAGTTAATTAAGGTTGCCATATTTGGGGGACGGAATGCCGGATGCCCAGTTAAGCTTGAATTTCACATCAGTAGTGATTTTTTTTTTTTTTTGAGACAGAGTCTCACTCTTTTTCCCGGGCTAGAGTGAGTGCCATGGCGTCATCCTAGCTCACAGCAACCTCACACTCCTGGGCTCTAGCAATCCTTCTGCCTCAGCCACCCGAGTAGCTGGGACTACAGGCATGCACCACCATGCCCGGCTAATTTTTTCTATATATTTTTAGTTGTTCAATTAATTTCTTTCTACTTTTAGTAGAGACGGGGTCTCGCTCTTGCTCAGGCTGATCTCGAACCCCTGAGCTCAAACAATCCACCTGCCTCGGCCTCCCAGAGTGCTAGGATTTCAGGCGTGAGCCACCGCGCCCGGCCAATATTTTTGACTTTTTGAGGAACCACATTGTTTTGCACAGCAGCTGCACAATTTACATTTCCAGCAGAAGTACACAACAGTTCCAATTTTTCCACATCCTTGCCAATACGTATTATTTTCTGTTTTAACGTGTGTGTGTTTGTTCAATAATAGCCATCCTAAAGGGTGTGTGTATTTGGAATTTGAGGTCAAGCAAGCCCTTGTGATTTCACTGTGACAGGACAGGTAAGTGGGAGGAAAGGCCTGGGCTGAAGAGTTTTAGATGGGTCGGTGTGCAGAACACAGTGCCCGAGAATACTCAACAATCTTCAGGAACAGTTTGGGCTACTTGTCATCATTAGGGCTCCAGGCTGGAGTTAGAGGAGCCCTGAACAGTGACCAGCACTCTGGAAAAGTGAGTGCTGGCAGGTGAATGAACAGTCCGAGAGAGGTCTGTCCTCTGAAGGTCATTTCTGGTCACTGGGGCTGAGGGCCAAGATGAAACAAAAGCAGGACAAGGCTTCTGACCTGGCCAGAAACCACTGACACTTCTCCCTCGTCTCCCAGACCCAAACTGTACCCAGGAACTCATTCATTTCACAAATGAATTTTTTAAAAGCATGCATATGTGATGGCACATAAATGTTTGTATAAAAAGAGCATCATGACAGTTGATACCACAAAGATTACAAGAAGAAAAAGTGTTTTATGACAACATTTCACAAATTCACAAGGATCACTTTAATATACAAAGCAATTGCTATCATTTGGAACACGATGCAGCTAATATGTACATAGTGTTGGTAAAATGCTTTGTAACTCAGCACATTTTTTTTTATACATAAAGCACAAAAAGATTTAGGTAAAAAAAGTAAAGTAGGATGTTTCTAGAATACAGGGAATTTTATTAGAAATGTATTTTCCTTATTATAGTCATTCATTTAGCATTAAACTCCTATAGAAATATCAGTTAAAAAATCAATACTCTGTTTTATGCTGATAATTTGGGGGAAAGTATTCTTTACTCCAATCCTCAAGGAAAAAACAAAACAGTATCACCCAGCTGGGCGAGGTGGCTCACATCTGTAATCCCAGCACTTTTGGAGGCCAAAGCAGGAGGATTGCTTGAGGCCAGGAGTTCAAGACCAGCCTGAATGACATAGTGAGACCTCATCTCTACAAAAAATAGAAAAATTAGCCGGGAGTGGTGGCGCATGCCTGTACTCCCAGCTACTCAGGAGGCTGAGGCAGGAGGATTGCTTGAGCCAGGAGTTTGAGGTTGCAGTGAGCTATGATGATGTATGCCATTGCGCTCTAGTCTGAGCAACAACAA
>CAUYSK010100961.1:0-29616 GCA_963575035.1 Avahi laniger
TTAATTTCTTTCTATTTTTTGGTAGAGATGGGGTCTCGCTCTTGCTCAGGCTGGTCTCGAACTCCTGAGCTCAGAACGATCCGCCCACCTCGGCCTCCCAGAGTGCTAGGATTACAGGCTTGAGCCACCGCGCCCGGCCCGGCTCCTCACTTTTAAGTAGCAAAGGTTTAGTTAGCCTTCAGAGCCCAGATCCAATCCCATCTCTTCAGCTGTCTTTCTCAACATTCCTCTCAACGCTTTCAAAAGAAACAGCTTCCAGAACTACAGTCTCATAGCACTGGATCACACGTCTATTACTGCGTTGTATCTCGGCTCCTCTGACCGTCCGTCCAGCAGTGTTTGTTGAGCACCTACTACGTGCCTGGCATTCTTCTAGACCTTGGGAAGGAGATGTCAACAAATCTGGCAAAGTCTTTGCTGAGCTTACATTCTAGATAGGAAGCTAGAAAATAAAATAAATAGTTATTTTTTAAAAACATATTTCAGGTGGTCACGGTGCCAGGGGTTACACTAGGTTGGGGGACTAGAAATGAGCTAGGCCCAGGTCCTGCTTTCAAGAAGCTTATGGCCATGGGGGGGGCTGTGGCTGGAGAAGTGGGGGGTATGAAGTGAACAAGTAGAAGTGGGGCTGTGGGAAGAGGAGCTTTTAAGTACTGTGCCCAAGCGTGAGGAGCCTGAGTGTTGGGAGCAGCGTGAAACCCTGCTATTTCCTCAAATCCTGTGCTCCTCAAGTGGGACTTCCTGCTGGAGAGGGAGCTAAAGAAACTGAAAAACACCCTCATCCTTACTAGCACAGGCCTCATTTGCACATAAGGTCAGACAAATTTGCATAATGTAACCTGCTGTGGACCAAATGTTTGTGTCCCTTCCAAGTTTATAGGTTGAATCCTAACCCCTAACGTGATGGTATTAGGAGGTGGGGCTTTTGAGAGGTGATTAGGTCACCATGGCGGAGCCCTCATTAATGGGATTAGTGCCCTTATAAGGGGCTAAAAAAACCAGAATTCTCCCCTTCTACCATGTGAGGACACAGCAAGAATGTGCCACCTAAGAACTAGTAAGCAGGTCTTCACCAGACACTGAATCTGCCTTGATCTTGGACTTCCCAGCCTCCAGAACTGTGACAAATAAATCTCTGTTGTTTATAAGCCACTCAGTTTATAGAATTTTATTATAATAGTCTACGTGGGCTAGACACCACCCTCAAGGAAATATCTGGGAGTAATAAAGGTTGTCTCCCATGCCTCCTCCCAAAGCAAGAGATAACAGAATGTATAACATAAAAAGCCAAAGATCATTCCAAGAAGTTGACATTAAATTGACAGAAAGACCCTGTGGGTCTTTACTTGCCCTGTTTCCTGCAGTTCGTCTGAGTTTTCTCCCACCTCTCCACCCTGCCAAAACTGCAGGGATGGTTGACTTTCATTTCTTTGAAATAGTTAATCCTTGCAACTGAGGTTCAAAATGGGAGATTTGAACTGGGGATCAGCTCACTTTGCGTGTAGGTCATTTAAGAGCTCAATCTCATCTTTGAAATATAGATTAACCAGGAGAGTATGAGTTCAGCATTTCTATATAATGTTGTTTCATTGATCCTGCAGGCCAACTGGACATGGCTTCAGATACCTAAAAATTAGTTTTAAAACTTTCCCATCTTTTAATATTTTATAACCTGTCAGAAAATCAATTATGGACTCTGCCCCCTTTCAACGCTTGGTTTCATAGGAGCCGATGTTTAACCAAAGCAAGGTTCTTTCCTCTCCTTTACAAAAAGCAATGGACAAGTTCAGAGTAAATGATGACTTCAGGGAAATTCTTGGATTTGTAAAGATTTAGAGATGAGTTGAATAGTTTTGCCCTGCCAAATCCACAGCTTGGGTTTCTCTCTCTTCTGTACAGTAGCCAGAGAATGGCTTCCCTAAACCTGGGAAAGATCAGGGATCCAGAGGTTAGCACTGTGGGAACCCAGCCGTAATCCAAACTTGTCAAATATCTTGATATATTCCTTCAAGCCCAGTGAATCACGAAGGGCTTTCTCCAAAACCTGCTCTTCTTCTTATGCACATACGTGCACATGGAGCATAATCGTTCAGGTTTAAAAAATATTTTTTTTACTTTTTTTTTGTAGTAGAGGAAGATTTAAAGGAAAAAAAATTATGAGATATACCAGAGTGATTTTAATTTTGTTCTTTGTCTTTTCTGTATTTTATAAAATTTCAAATATGAACATGTATTAAGTTTACAAAAAAAAAGTTTTTTTTTAAATTAAAACTTAGGTAAAGTCACATTAACATAACACTAAGAATCTATGATGTAAGTGGAGTTCATTTCAGGACCATGTTAACAATAAAAATTCCAACTTCCATAGCACGCATGCACCAATCCCTTCTGAATGGCCGTATTCATCAAAATGAGCTATAGAGTTTGTACCCTGGAAAGAGGTAGTTGCAGCATTCTTGTAATGGGGTGAGGAAGAAGGAAGGGGAGAGAGGAAAGGAAGGAGGAAGAGAGGGAGAAGAAAGAGATAAATCCTGGGCCAGAGTGAAAGGGAAAAAGTAGAGTCAGGAAAAGAAAGTGGATCGAGTTAGATGGCTGTTGAACCGATAAAGTGCCCAGTTCAGCGTGGGGAAATTCCAGCTGGCCTCACACTCATGTTTATTGCAGTAGGTAGCAGCAGCAGTATAATACCTCTCACCCTTGGCAGTACCCACAGCACGACTGCACTTTATTCTTTAAATGGAAGTAAAACACTTGCTATCTTTATTATGCTGACATTTGATAACCAGAAGAGGCCTGGGAGAAAGACACCCACAAGTAGCTGCCTCTAGTATGCTGGTCGCAGCTTCTAGAATAGGAATACCAATTACCTGCCTCTCTTTATGCTTTCAAATAAATTGTAGCCTGAAAACCAACACGCCAGCAGTCTAGCCACCAGCTGGGCTTCCCAGACCTCTGAGTGGCTAAAGAGCTGGGGGAAGTCTTGGGAAGAAGGTGATGTGTTTTGCCTGGGGCACAGGGAAAGTCAAGTGGCTGCTGGTAGCAGGCACAGAGGTGGAAGAAGCCCTGCAGGAGTCAGTGAACTCAGAAACTCTGAACTTGAGTTTACCTAAAAGATTTACAAAGAATGTGCTCAATTGCTGCTTTCTGCCTGCTTGCCTGGTTGAATCTGAGAACTCAAGCCACTTTTTCCTTATTGCATTTACCAAATTTGCCAAGCCCCTGAAATGTATCACTGGGCAAATTAACCCAGTTTGTTTTTTCCACCAAATGGAAGGAACCAAATTATTATTATTTTTTTCTTATTCGCATTAGGCAATGACACTTTACTTTGGAGAGTGGGAAGTGTCTAAACATCCTCCTACTTATTAGTTACAAAGATGCCATAATGGAGGCCTCAATCTCAAATCCATCTCTCGCTAGCAGTGGTACCTTGGGCAAGTTAATTTCCCCGGCAATACCCTAGTTTCCTAACCTCCAGAATGCAGAAGGTAGTAATAGTACCTCTCTCTTGGAGTTGTTTGGAAGGTTGTGCAAATTCGTTAAGATTTTATTAATGAATGAAAAGCATTTAGAACAGTGCCCAGCAGGAGTTTAGCACTTTGTGTCCACTATTATTATTTCAATCATCCACACATATTTTTTAGTCCCTGTTATGCGCCAGGCACTGTGATGAACACCAGGAATAGAAAAGTGAGGATGTCTCTGGAGCTTATATTCCAGTGGAGTAAAAAAATCATAAGAAAAATAATGGTGGCTAATATTTATTGGGATTATAATATACATAGTCTTATTTGATCTTCATAATAATCCTAAGAGGCAGGTAAGAATATTATTTCATAGGAGAGGAATCCACAGACTTACAGGGGTTGGATAACTTGATCACATACACAGCTGGTAAGTGGCAGAGCCAGGGTTGGAATGAGCCAACACGGTCCCTGCGTCCTTAGTGCAAACTGTGTCTTTCACTTTAGTGGAATACGGTCTATCTTCAAATAACCACTGTGGTTCTAGAGGACAAGACATCCACCTTGTCCCTCCACAGTATTCTTGAAGAATTGTTACCCTGCCTCCCATTTCTTTTGTGCCAGGCACTGAGATTTTTGGTAGCCATTCATTGAACATGATAAACTTCAATCACCTAATGTAAAACATTTTACCCGCTGGTCGGAGGAACAACTCAGCATTTGGAAGAACATTTAACACTGTACCACGTTGGCCTTCATGCTGGGAGACAAGTGCACATCTCAAGGCCTACCCTGAGCCAATCACTGGAGAATGGTTTAATTGGTTAATCATATAAATTACAATCACTTAATCATTTTAAGCACCATCAGCCAATTAGCTCAGAGTTATGGGCTCTGAGGTAACAGTTATGCAAATGTTTGTTCCACTGCAGGCTATTAACAGCCATATTTTCTCTATCGAGATGACAGAGACTGATAGGTGGGGGAAGAAAAGGAAAGAGAGCATTTGTTTACTTTAAACTTCTTTCCTGTTGGGTTATAATGAAGCATTCAGTGGGGAGAAGCATGGAGCAGTGATTTCTTTATCTTACTCAGTGTGGGTCTTCCAGTGGATTAGAGAGAGGCCCCTGACGGACCACAGGAAGGACCAGCTAAGACACCGCAAGGTCGACTGCGTGGGGACTCAGCCTGCTGTTGCTGCCAGTGCTGGCTCTGCTGACCACCCCGTGTGCCCAGTCATGTTACAGATAAGGAAACTGAGGCCCAAAATGGGGACCCGACTTTCGCTGCTGCCTTTTTTCCACTAAGCAAGCGTCCACTAATAGTGCAGGAGGATTAGATCAAGGTCAGACGGAGAATCTCCATCTGCAATAATAATTACTATGTAATAACAATGAAGAATATAAAACAGCTCTGGAAAGCAAGCTCAGTCATCATGAGTGGACCAGAAGCCACTGGTCATGTGAGAGTAGATGTGTGCCATGTGCTCTATCAGTTCCTGGTTTATGGCCAGCACACGATAGCTGTTCAACAAACACTTGTGAATGAATGAATGATTAGTGGCCAAATGTGAACCTAAGAGCCAGGGAAATAGAAGAATGCCAATCTGTTCAATGTGACTGAGCTCTGGGGACACGCACGTGCTCATGCCCGTGAGATGATTGGCCCTTGCAGGGCCGCCTTCGCTCACTTGGATCACCCACAGCACCGAGTGGGATCGAGCTTTCTGTTGGGTAGGCCACTGAGTAGACTGGCTCATTTGCTCGCCTTCTGCTGTAATGTTTGCAAGTGCTGTGATGCTGAGGACAATCAGAATTTCAAAGATAGAATGAATTTTGTCAGGAAAGTGCAGGAAGTGATGTGGTTTTGTGTTTCCTAGTCACTCTGTGACTATGGCATTGTGGTCTTTCTTCAAGGAATACCTTAAATCTCCTTGAGACCTCACCTGCCTTGGCTGCTCAGTTAAACCAAGAGTTGGGGTTGGACTCACCCTCCCAGTTCTCTCTCTCACACACACACACTCGAACATGCATATGAAACATGCATGTTCATTTATTATAATAATACATACTGGACTTTTCTTATGTGCCAAATGTCACGCAAGGGACTACGCAAATAGCACAGAACAGCACAATATTTATCCTATGATGACAAAGCATTGTTGAATGTGGAGAGGAGAGAGAGATTCTCAAAGGCTGACTAATCATGGAGAACTTCCTGAAAGAGGTGGGGTTTGATCTGGGGAGAAATTGGACAGACAAAAGAGAGGAAGGTAGGGAACCTCAAGGAGAAAATTGTTTTGGCATCACTGTTTGTGCTCCATGTATGTCTGAAATAATCCACATCATTAGTGTAGTGACAGTCATTTTTTTAAAGGCTTTCCATTTTCAATTTAGGAAGTTTAATTGCCTTAAAGAAGTAACTGACCTTGTTTTATCTTGTTTACACATGGCCCACAGGCTGCGGCGGGGAGAAAGCGTCCAGGGTAGCTTCCTGTTTGACCTCAGCCAAGGACATGTCTCCTGTTCCTTGCCTTGCTCTTTCTTCCTCAAACAGGGAAAATGATGTTGACCTAACCCCACCACTGTTGTGAATAAAAACTGATAAAGAATATGGTAGCACACTTTGGAGAGTGAGGAACTTCTGGGGGAAAAAGCCTGGCAGTGAGTACACTGAGACACAGAAAACAAGGGGTGGAAATAGAAAATTGGCCCAAAATCGTATAAAGAGGTTTTAAAGATTTTCTTCTTCAGCATTTACAACACTCTTGTTATTGACTTTAGATTTTTTCCCTTGCACTTAATTAGTCAAAATCCAGGCTAACACTCTTTAAAATCCTTTTACAGGTCGGACACTAGTCAGAGTCCATAGTCCTAAGGACAGAGCTGTTGGGCCACTCCCGTGTTTGATTATTTCTCTTTTAGTTTTCATACATACTCAGCTTGTGCTATATTTATCTGCTCTTGTAAATATTAAGTCATTCTGTTTGTCTCTGTGCACTTTTCCCCCACCTTCCTCCCCAAAATAAGTTCCTAACTTCTGGGGGGTTTGCTTAATGAGGATGTCTTGGCAAGATATCTCTCCTTATAATATCAGAACAACAAGTTCAAAACTACATCTGACTCCAGCACTTATGAGAGGTGGTCAGTCTACATGCCCAGTTTGGTTCAAATTCCTCCTATGGTTCATGGCTCAGAATGGAGCTGAATCTTTCCCCGGGCATTCCCTCTACTCTGAGTCTGGCTCGATTTATATAATATAGAATAGTTTGTGTCTTAGTTTGTGTTTCCCCGGAAGTAGATTCAGAGATAAGGATTCCAATGCAAATAATGTATTTGGGAGGGGAAGGGAACATCAGCAGGGAGAGAGGGAGGGAGACAGGGAAGACAGCCAATATAGGGTGCATAAAAGGCCAGCTGTCCCAGCGGGCAACTGGAGCTAAGTCGAGGAAACGGAGAAGCACATAGCTCATATTAATAATTAGTCTACCTGAGGGGTGAGCGAGGGAACTGGAGTATTTAGACACCAACTCCTATTAGTCATTGGCTGAAGGCTGCTGGAAGAGGGGTTGTTAATTCTGGGCAGAGCATTTTCCACAGGTCCTGGCAGTTGGAAGTCATTTCTGTTCTTGGGAGCACACTGAAACATCGGGGTCTGAGGGATACGGATGGGACAGGCAGAGTATCTGCTACAGTTTGCATCGTAACGTTTATACTCTTTTGCCCAAGGGTGCAAGTTGGAAGGTACTTCTGGAACACAGTGGCAGGTGCAGGCTCGGACCAGGAGATTGCCTCCTTCCTTCAGCAGGGCAAGCTCATTTGGACTCACTGTTGGCGGTGTGCCTTGAGTAATGCTGTAGTCATGGCTCAAGCATCTGAAAGGGCCTGGGAGTGAAGACTTACAACACAATTACAATCTTATTATAACATGATCACAAATTTACACCAGGGGCCAGAGAATGATGCAAACTGCCCTTTATTTTTCCTTTGGATCATTGATCAGAGGAGGCTGGACCCTCCCTAGACCTCAGGAGTGGACGCATGTTGGTGGTTTCAGTCCTCTTGCCAATGCCTAGTGTAGACTTGGCCATGCCTCCCAGGCTCAGCCAGTGAAGTGTGGGGAGTTTGGAAAAGGTTTTTCTTGCTCATAAGAGACATACCTGGATGAGAACATCCCTCTTTTTTGCTAAACAACTTAGAGTCTACTTCTGATGCCTGGGACTTCTGCACCCATTTTGCTACCAGATGGGGTAATTGCCAACATACAGAGGACACTATAGTGCAAAGATAGAAAAACCCTGGGTCCCTGAGCCTCTGAGTTACCAACCTAGGAGGCACTCCACCTTTAGACTTCTTGTTCTTTCAGTTCAAGACACTTTTGGTTGAGTTTTTTCCCAATTTAAGATACTTTTATATCCCTACACCTAACAGATCCTAAATGACACAATGTAAGTTAACCCAGCAAATGGTGACGAGAACCCCCACTGTCTAGTAAAGCAATTGAGTGTGAGACTGTATGGATATGAGTTAGGCTGGAAGCCTGTTCCCAGATGACTACCAAAAATCTTGCATTTAACTGTTTTAGTCAGCTTGGACTGCCATAACAGAATATCACAGACTGGTGGCTTAAACAATGGTAACTTATTTTATCACAGCTCTGGAGGCCGGAAATCCAAGATCAAGGTGTCAGCAGGGTTGGTTTCTGGTGAGGCCTTTCTTCTTGGATTGCAGAGGACCACCTTCTCCCTGTGTCTTTGCATGGCCTGTCCTCCGTGCACGCACTCCTGCATAAAGCACTTTCGTATAACAAAGTGTTACGGTTGTCTTGAGGAAAAGGATTTGTGTGATTGATAAGATTGGAGATAATAGTAATAGATGTGATTATTTTATATTACCTAATGAAATGTTGAATATATATTTTACAAATGACCAACATGTGATATTTCAAAATCATGGGTAAATGATCCAATCAAACCAATGAATTTTAATGTCACAGAGTATGAAAAGTTCATTGGTAATGGTTTCAGATTCCATATTGCAACTAACATTTAAGAAAGTGTTACTGGTCAAGTTTTGGTGTAATATCAAAGAAGAAAATCTACCATTATGTGAAAAGCTAGTAATATTTATGTAAGACCAGATTTTCTGTACGTACTAAAGAAACTAAAACAACGTATTTCAATAGATTAAATGAAGAAGATAGTACAATCAAGCTGACTTCTATAATGTTTATCCAGATATCAGAGAGACTTGTAAAAATAATTGATTAATGGGTACAAATATGTGATTTGATAGAAGAAAGACGACCTAGTGCTAGATCAGTAGGATGACTATAGTTTACAGTATGCAGGGCGCAGTGGCTCATTTCTGTAATCCTAGCACTTTGGGAGGCCAAGGTGCGAGGATTGCTTGAGCTCAGGAGTTTGAGACCACCCTGAGCAAGAGCAAGACCCTGTCTTTAAAAAAAAAAAAAATCGCTTCTTGGCCTTTTGGCTAAGATCAAGTACAGTATAGTTTACAACAATCTATATACTTCAAAAGAGCTAGAAGAAAAGAATTCCAATGGTTCTAGCATAAAGAAAAGACAAATATTTAAGATGATGGATATCCCAAGTCCATTGATTTGATCTTTGCAAATTATATGGATGTATTAAGTTATCACATGTACCCCCAAACTATGTACATCCATTATGCATTAATAAAAAATTAATGTTACATGTCTCACTAATTTTTTGTTTTAGAAACTGGTAATTATTCATGAAACTACATTATTTATGTCAATGTGAATTAGGTTTAATATTGTTATTTTTAAATGAATTAATAAATGAGGTTTTGTTATTTTAAGATATAGTATGGTAAATATTAATAAATATAACCTACATAAACAAAATTATTCAGAGTCTTCAATAATTTTTAAGCAAGTAAAGGGATCCTGAAACCAAAAAGTTCGAGAATTACTGACATACATTAATCAAGACCTGAATAAATAGCTATGTCAGGGTTCTCAATTGCAGACAACAGAAATCCCTGCAGCTAGCCAGTATAAGCAGAAAAGGAATTCATTCAGGAATGTTAGGTAGCTCCCCAAAACTAGATGTCTCCTTCAGCACCATTGTGAAAAAATGGATTCCACTCCTTCTTACAGAGCCCTCTTTCAAATCAGAGCCTCATGAGGGTACTTCCCACGGGAGAAAGGCACATGCTCAGAGCTCATAGCTCCAGCTGCAAGTGAGTCTGGATAAGTGAGTTCTAATTGTTACCTTGGGGACGTGGGACTCAATGCGTGACATTCCCCAAACATAGGAAGGTCATGCAAAAGATGCTGGACACTCACAAATGTCCACTAGAGCTGTGGTCCCCAACCCCTGGGCTGTGGACCGGTACCAGTCTGTGGCCTGTTAGGCCCCGGGCTGCACAGCAGGAAGCGAGCAAGCAAAGCTTCATCTGTTTTTACAGCTGCTCCCCATTGCTCGCATCACCACGTAAGCTCCACTTTGTCAGATCAGCAGCAGTATTAGATTCTCATAGGAGCACGAATTCTACTATAAACTGTGCATGCGAGATCTAGGTTGTGTGCTCCTCATTAGAATCTAATGCCTGATGATTTGAGGTGGAGCTGAGGCAGTGATGCCAGGGCTGCGGAGCAGCTACAAATACAGATTATCATTAGCAGAGAGGTTTGACTGCACAATAAATGTAATGCGCTTGAATCATCCCCAAACCATCTCCCCCACCCCACTCTGGTCTGTGGAAAAATTGTCTTCCATGAAACCAGTCCCTGGTGCCAAAAAGGTTGGGGACCACTACACTAGAGTAACTATCAATGTTCTCTTTTTTTTCAGATCAAAACCAAGGTTGAGGTCAGAGCTATCAGTGAAGGAGCCATAATTCAAACTCAATTACTCTGACACAAGACATCACTTTTGAACCAACACACAGAGCCCAGAAATTCTTTACACTTTAAGACATCTTCACTGTAGTTTGACTCATATGGGTCTCAGAGATCCCAGGACCCAGAGGGAGAGGAGGGGTATTTTTAAAAAATATATTTTTTATTATTTTCCTTATATAACAAAAGTGAATGTGTTCATTAGAGAAAATTTGAAAGCTATGGAAAACCAAAAAAATAAAAATAGCACCCTATACCCCATTATGCATAAATAAACATTGTTAACATTTTAATATATTTCCCTCCAGACATTTTAACAGGTTTTCCAAAACAAAAAATGGGTTCCTGCTGTGCATACTATTTTTAACCTTTAAGCTTGTATATCAGGATTGTCTTTGCATGTTATTAAATATTTTTATTTTTAATTACTATGGGTGTATATTCATTGTATATATTTTAATATTTAATATTTTAAGTTTAGTGGCTACATAGTATTCCACCGAATGGAGGAAAATAGTTTATTAAATGATGATACCTTGCTTTAAAAATACATCCCATAATACTTCCACTTCGATGGGCCTCTGCCCCTAAAACTAAAGACATCAAAGTCATCAAAGTCAGTTTCTACTACATTTCTGTTTCATAAAGCCGATCCCTTCTTTATATCTGCACTGCCTAGCACATACTAGACAATCCAAAAATACTTGATAAGTGATGGAAAAAGTGATATATTTTCAACACAAAAAATATATTGGTCCTACTCAAGTGTCCCAAGATTTAGAAGGTAATGTGAAAAAAAGAAAAGGACATTTTGAAGTAAATTTCTGCTGTTTTGTGGTTGTTAGACATCCAGTTGTTACAGAAAGCATATCCTGACACGAGACAATTGATAGTGGTCAGCTGCTTACACCCCGTCGGGTACAAGACTGGGGCAAGCAGTGAATCTTAAATAGAGCCATAACGCTGAGAAACATTAAAAGTATGAAAGGGCCATTATAAACTCCTGATTTAGGCTTTTAAGACAACCGAAATGTGGCATTGCTACCAATAAGGACAATGACTGAAAATCATGCCTTTGTCCATTCTTATAGATAAAGAGAGAGAGGTAGAAATAAATGAGAAAGAACAGATGAACAGAAGAATAATGTGGATATCTTCATTTCTAGCCAAAAGCAGTTAAATTTCCAGCATCCAATAACCAAAAGATCCTATTCACCTTTGGTGTGAAGAGAAATTCTTACCGCTCGTTTATTGCCTACCTAGGATGACAAGCTCCGTGAGGGCAGGCACCGGAGTGTCTGGGTTGTCACTGTACTCCTTGCGTCTACAACAATACTTGGCACGTCGCAGGCACTCAGTGAACACCAAATGAAGGAGTGAATAAAAGAGACTTCCTTATCTTTCTTGTATACTCCAGCCACTCTGCATTCTCTGAAAGCCTCGATACGTTCATAAATGTGCACCTTTGCGTATAACCACTCAATATACCAAATAATAACAGCTTCCACTAACTGCCCTGGGCATGGGAGATACTTGGGCAAGAGGGCACAGGACCTGCTCTTGAGGAACTCTTGACTGTTCAGTTATTATGCCAGCACTTCTCAGATTTTATGTGCATACGAGTCCCCTGGGGAGCTTGTTAAAATGTGCCTTGAGCTTCAGTAGGTCTGGGGCAGGGACTGAGATTCTGCATTTTTAACAAGCCTCCAGGTACTGCTGATGTGCTAGGTCTAAGGCAGGTCGAGGACCAAAGCATTCTGGCCCTTCCAATGGTTGTGTGACCACTGGGAAGATGGCTCTGTCAACAAACTGACTCACAGCCTGATTCCCTCACCCTGTATAGACTTTGCTCTGGTCTCGTTATCCCCAGAGTTGTTTGTAGCCCAGAGTGCACACCTCTCGGCACAGGTTCTTACCTTACAGTTCTGGCAAGGCATGGAAAACACGTGATGGTGGAAACAGCCTGGATGCGAACGGGTGGTGAGGCTCCTACATACCTTGCATCGGTAACAGAGTCAGGGTCTCTTTCTTTTCCACCACTGGAGACATTTGAGCACATTCTCACTGTCACATCTCGTTGAGATATTTCATAAATCTGCAGGGTAATCATTTAAAATTTAAGTTCTTTCCCACTAAAAAGAGTTCAGACAGGATGTGAATTAGCAAAATGCAAAGGTTTTTTTTTTTTCCATATCATGAATGTGCTTCCTCAGCAATTAATAACTTTTAAATGATCTGTCACGCTTTGCATAATTAAATCACAATCTCAATGGCAGTGAATCAATGCAGGAACAATAAGAAAACATAGAAGATTGAATATGGAGGGAAAAAAGTTTCTTGGTTAGTAAATTTTTCTTACATCGGGCCAATTACTCCAAATCGGAGAATAGAGGTAGAAGGAAATAAACTCACTAAAAGAACATTCATAAGGCCCCAAGTGGGTGGTCCCTGCCCATGGGGTATTATAGTCTTAAGACCAAAAGATCAAGCACAAAACGGAGTTTACTGGTGGTGTTTCAGGGGAACCATCAGATAATGATATGATGATGGCAATTTAGTCATCTCATGGAGACGTGTTGAATAAAACTTTTCATGTCCTCCTTCTTGACACTCACCTCAGCCACCCAACAACATAGGTTCTTTTCCCTTAGAACTACTCTCCCTCCAAAACTTGGAGTTCAGATGCAGTTCCCCATTCTGTCCCCATCTGTGATTCTCCTCTTTTCCTGTACCCACTCCCATAAGCACCACCAGGACTCGAGTACCTTCAGCCTTCCTCTTCATCCAGCAGTTTCCACTTTCTTGAATCCTTTCCCTCCATCCAGGTTTAGACGAAGATGTGCACCTGCTCTTTGCCAAGACTAGGCCTAAACTGGTGAAGGTGGCCAATCCCAACCTCTCCCCAGTTACACCTCTCCTCCCTACTGCTGCTGCGGTCGCTGGCCTCCCCTTCCTCCTGTTCCTCCAGCCACACTGCTCAGAGGGGCCGGCTGCAGCCTGAAGGCTCTGCTCTGTGCCAAACCAAATTAGGAAGAACTAAAGAATACATTTATCCTCCTGGGCATCACATGACTTAATTATTGCAATTAAGAGTTTTTAATGAGTGGAAAATAACAAATGTATAATAGAGCACTTACTATTTGCCAGGCTCTGTCCTATGCCCTTTTCATACATATCTTCTCTAATTCTTACAACCAACCTATGAGATAAGAGCTACCATTATCACTTTACAGACGAAGACACTGAGATATGGCAAGGCTGAGGAACTTGCCCAAGGACCTGCAGCTGGAACATGATGGAGCTGGGATGCAAGGAAATTAATAATAAACATTCAGTAATTGATATTGTATTTCATTTAAGAAACATATACATACATGTTTTGTTTCAATTTAAATAGTTCTTTACATACAGTTAACTCTGAGTTTGGTTTTTTAAATGACAGTGTGACCAGAATTTTTAAATTAAAACAAAAATTAAATAGCTGCCGTCCTTTAGCCTACAATCACTTAGTCTGTACTAATAGCCTTTTTTTCAATGACAGAGAGAATGTAGGAGGGTAATTGACAGCATTTTATAGTCTGTGTGAAGGCTACCAATTGTCTAATGTAGCCGTGTCATATGCTAATATTGATTAAACTTAATGCTGAAATTTCCCAGCAAATGAAAAAAAAAATTCAATCTATTCGTATCGGCCTAAGAGGGACCCTTTATGGAATTCTCGCTGTTTGTGATTGACCGCTGTTAGAGCAGACACTATAATGCAGTTGCCTTCTGCGATTATTTTCTGCTTTCCTTAATAAATTACAAGTTACAGTAGTGCGCACTCAGAGTGCTGTCTGCGCCACACTCAGGATGGGCAGACAGCGGAGCCACCAGATGACCACCAGTGAGGCTGGGATGAGACCACTGTGTTCCCAGCATCATAACCAGTTCACCCAAGTGACAAACAAGCCAGTGCTACCACCTTGGCTACAAAAAGAAATTGACTGCTGCTCCATTAAGCAGAAATGAGACTGTCACTCATGGCAGTGGAGACTGAGAATTGCCTTATCTAGTACTCAATAGCAATTTGGCTTTTTGGAAGTTATTTTACAGTTGTAATTACAAAGGGAAATGAAGTCTGCTTTTGCAATGTTACCAGGTGCTCTTCCTTCCATTATGACCTTGATGAATAGCCCCCCAGAGCAAACACGCGGGCTGCTCTGCTAACTGGTTTCGTTACGCAAATACAGGAATGAAATAAACGCCATTCAATGGAGGCAGCATCTTAAGAACTGGGGAGTAGGCCGTCTGTCCCTATGTAAACCTTTTGGCAAATGATATAATCTTTATTAAGTCAATGAAATCCTTTTAAGCCAAGAAAACCACATTCTAATCTAGACTTTTTATTTAAAACTTAGATTTCGTGAACTAGGATAAACATATTGCCATTAGCTGATCTCTTCGATGGACTGGTTTGAAGTCCCTTGGAGTTACTGGGGGCAAATGGAATCACATGAGGGGGCCCAGGTCCTCAGCTGGTGTCTGGAGGGCAGAACTTCTCTCAGGCTCTGCTTCCAACTTTTCGTGGTCAGACCCCAGGGAACATCCCTCCACTTTTCTCTTCTGTTAAATGGAGTTTTCCAAATGGAATCGCTTGTCAGGAGGGCTTTCGAGAGAGATGATATGGAAGCAGAGCAGAGTCCTCAATTCTGAGGGTGTTAGCAGGGGCCTGAGCAACCATCCTGTCTAGTCCCTCCTTTGACAGTTGTGGGAACTGAGAGTCGGGGAGGTGGAGTGATGCCCAAGGTCACACAGCCACTTTGTTTCTGGGCCAGAGAGGGAAGCAGATCTCTGAGCCACAGACCGATCCTCCAAAAAAAAAAAAAAAAGTAAAAAACAATACCTTAATGTTGAGTGGAACACAATGCAAAAATCACAACTTCCACCTTAAGTGTGACACCCAGCGGGTTGCAAAGCATTTCCCACCTCTATTTCAGGAAGAGCATTAGCTGATGGTCAAGTGATCGGGCTGAAATGGTCATCATTGCTGTGCCTGTATTAACGAGGACACCATGATAGGACATTTTTTAAGCATGTGCCATCTGTCAAGTGCTGCCCTGATCAGCAAGCTTGCAGATGAGATTGCCATCTTCCCAAATAAATGAGGAGAATGGGATCCTTTCATACCCTTCTGCCTAAAAAGTTTCCTCTAAAGCTCAGACACAACAATGGAACTAACCAATGAATCTATGTCTCCCAAGTATTTCAGAAACTCTACACCTCTGGTGGCCTGAGTGGGAAACCACTTGCAAGAGTTGGGTTGGTGAGCTAAGAGCTAACCTTCTGACCCTTGCAATAAACAAATAGTAAAGTTGTCTTTTGCTAGTCAGTACAAAACTCCCTCTCACTGCTCTAAAACCCATTTGGAATTGGTCCAACTTTACATATCTGTTGGATGTTTAAGAAATAGATTAAGAGGTCAACAGAGAAAATGAGACATCTCCAGATGGTTGTCTGAATGGACAATGGTAAGAAGAAAGGAGTGAGGCGGGCAGTGAGTTGTGGTGAAACAAAAAGGGCTGATCAAGACCACAGAACCAGAGAAGCCTGGAGTCACCAGTGGAGGGAGCCTGTGATTTTTTAGGATCTGTTAAATTGAGAGTCGCAGAAAACCCAAGTCGATGCAATTAAACTATATTGGGTAGTGCTTCTTAAACTTTAAAGTGCATATTAATTACCTAGGGATCTTATTAAAATACAGATTCAGATTCGGTAATTCTAGCGTGGAACCTGAGACTTTCCATTTTAGCAGATTCGTGGGTAATGCTGATGTTACTGGTCCTTGGACCACACTTGCTAGGGTATTTAATTGTCCAAGCGACTGGTAGGGGTGGGCTTCGGGATTTCTTGATCCAGAGGCTCAGTCTCATCCTCCAAGACCCAATTTCTTTCTGCTTCTCTGCACAGCCACTTAGAGCTTTGGCTGTAACCAAACCATGCTTCGTCTAGTGCTCATATAACAGCTTCCAGTCCAAGCCGAGCTACTTGCCTCTTCGTTCTCATCCAGTGAGAGAATGCTAAGCAAAGCTCTGGAAATTTGCCCTCACTGGGCCATCTTAAGTCACATGCCTACCCCTGAGCCAGTCAGTGGCCAGAGGAATGGGCTACATGAAATTTGCTTAAGCCCACAGGCCCCATCCCATGAGTTGGCCGAAGGAGGAGGTTTCCCTCAAGCACAAGGGCTCTTGCCAAGAGGTGGCTACCAGGTAAAAGACTGGGTACTGCAGGAGGGGGCATAGAAGAATGAACGCTGGGCACGTTCAATCCACAGAGCCTTTGGTTACGGCAGCTGGTGAAGAGTGTGAGCTCTATGTTCTTTCACAGCCTTGGGTCCTTGGATACCCTGAAGCTTTCTCTCTGTGTTTGCAAAGTCACACCGAGGAATGTGTAGCCACAAAGGGGTCTGCCAGTGTCACCCTGCCCCCACCCATCCACACATACACATTCATTACAGCAGGTGAGACAGAGCTCAGGTCATTTTTGTTCCATGAATGAAGTCTGTTTTCTAGTCTCCTTTCATGTTGTGGACCTCCTTCCTTGCTCCTGCCATTTCCGCTGCACTGCTACAATGTCCAAATGTTTTCCCCAGTAAAATATATTTACCTCATGTTTCACTTTCCAAGGTAACAACTCACTGATCTGATAACCTATTTGATATCGCATATGTCCAACAGTGAAATGTGTTACTTCTCCTAGACAGACCATGCTTACGTTATAAGCTGGTGTCTTCTGCAATCTCAGCATCTTGAGTCAAAGGATTGAGCCCAATAACAGGATCTCAGGCATCATGACAGGCTCCTGTGGGACGTTTGGGGGCAAAGGAGCTGTGGGAGCCCCTTAGGCCACAGCATCCTGGTAGCCGTGTATCCTCACCCAGAGAGAATGCTCGCCCAAGACTGAAGGAAAACTGAGCTTCCAATTTAAAGGCTGTCTCCCGCAGGGGAGTTTTTGCAATCAAAACACACAACCATAATATAAAAAAGCACATTGCTTACACTGCTATTTACAACTATTTCACTCCGCCTCGCTGCCACTTTTGTTTCTCTCCACCATATTACAAGTTCCTTGCAGGCAGAACCTTCATGGTGCCAAGCATGGCACAATGCAGATATTAAATAAATGAACAGCACAAGGACCTAAGTGGTTAGGGCAGCCACAGGCCCCACCACCATTCCTGCAAAAAAACCTTAACGGGATACCCTACAACAAGCATCACTAATGCCACCACCAACGGCTCACTTAAATTGTTCATGAAATGGAAACATGCAATTAGAAAGAATGATCATGTCCAATCATCAGAAAATACTCTCTAAAAAAAGAGAACAATAATAGAATCATGAGTTGAGAACTACCAAAATCTAAACACAGCTTTTCTCCAAATTTACAACACTCTTCTCTAAAAAGGAAGGAAGGGAGCAAGAGAGAGAAAACAAGGGAGGGAAGGAGGGAAGAAAGAGGAGACATTGCCGGGCAGGGGGAATACTTCGGTTATGGAGCAATGGGACTGAGTATTAAGTTATTTTCTGCTTCTGCATAGGGCCTCATAAGGTCAAAATTAAAAATTAAAAGAAGAGTCTTTTGAGGATTACACCATATTGTCTGTACATTCTATCAAATCTCCCACTGGGAAGCAGCCGAGGTAGCGGCCACATCAGGGGTGGAACAGAAGCCCCATTCCTGAGAGTTTCCTGTGTCCCCTTCATCAGCTCTGACACAGGATCCGGAGGACCCTGCACCAGGGCGAGTTAGAGCAATCTTCGCACCCCCAGTAATCTTACACTTTTCATTTTCCCCACAAACTGGCAGGAATGCTTCTTAGATTTCCATTTTAAAACGTGCTAAGTTTTGTTTCACACTGGTTTAAATTATTGGACAGTAGACCAATAAGAGAATAGTGTCAGGTATAAGCTGAGATTGTAAAACTTTTCCAGAATCTGCTTTCACAGTAAATTGTAAAAGGTGCTATTTGGCTCAGAAAACCACTGGAGGTAATTAATTTTCAGTCCTTAGATCCGGCCGAGGAAGTAAAAAATTAAGAGTGGATGAAAGAGATGGTTTTAGTTTTCTGTCTTCAAAATGGACAGTGTTATGTTGGAAAAAAGACACAGGAGATCGAGCACGTGACTTCCTGTAGCTCCAGCGTGAGTGTTAGTTCTGGGTCTCTGGGCTCCAGCCCTGAGAACGCAGGGAGCCCGGAGCAGTGGGGCAAAGGGCAGGTTCCTTTCTGTCCCCAAGAAGCTCATCACAGCAGCCTCTGCTAAGGAAGCTGTGAGGATGGGGACTTTATCTTCAGGCAGTGCTTAGAAGTTTCCAGCTATGGCTACAGTTGCACACAAGAGAAAAAAGTCAAGTGTAATCCCCTATGAAAACCTAAAAAAAAGAGAAAGAAAATGTTTAAACATAAGAGCTAAGAAATGGACACCAAATTGTTCCTAGATGTATATTTTAAACTCTCGTTTTCCTAAAACCACACTCTAAAATGACATTTAATACGGGAACACAGCCGCTTGAGAGGGCCAGAGGCCCTAGGCTTTAGTGCCATTTCTGCTGTTTACTGCTGTGTGCCTTTGAAAAAGCCACTTGACCCAGTAGGGTGACCAGCTAATTCCGATTTTACTGCTGAAAGTCCCGTGTGTATGGAAACCCTTCAGTCCCAGGCAAATCGCCCTCCACAACCTTGCTGGATCTCCTTTTACTCATTGGTAAAATAATGGAGTTGGATTAGATAATTTCTTAAGTCCCATTTCGCTCCAGAAAAAAACTGGTTGCCTCGGGTTGTTTCATGATTTTATTTGTTTGTTTACAAATACTGGACTATTTTTACTAAAGGATTTGAGGCAGCTTATAAAGAATGAGCATAAAATACAAAATATATATAGACATGGATTTAAAAATCAGCGTCAGAAAAAAAAAACAAAAACACAAAGCCAAGGTTCAAGTTGAAACAGAAATATGCTGGCCATTTGATCCAGTAACTATTACAATTGAGTTGGCAAATGTGGCTCTGAGCTTGATCCTGACTATCAAAGCAAAAAAAGAAAACCTAATGTATGATATGATTCATTGTCCATGAGGGAAAGTATTAATTTCCCAGGGGAATAAAAGATTTTTCTGAGATTCAATCCGAAAGAAATTTTACAAATGCATCTTTATATAGGAAACATTGAAATGTGTTGGAAACACTGCACTTAACAATATCCTAATGGTAAATGCAATAATGACTCTCACATGGCTGTTTATTGTGAGCATCCTTCAGCATAAGTGGAGGGTATTATACCAGAACAAACTCAGTGGGAATAATCCCAGAGTCTGCCACAAGGGATGCTGGGGGATACTGGGACTAAGAACACAATACCTACCCCAAAGTATGGCACTTTGGCGTGCCAAGTCCTTTGAACTGAAGGAAATTGCAAAGACCTCAGAAACAAAGTTTAAAAAAAAAAAAGAAAAAAGAAACAAATATTTTCTGACCTTCTCCTGTCCTCCCGTCTCACACCCCTCTTTGTCCCCCAAAGTGAGTCATAAAACCTAGAACTCCTCTCCCGCGAGCAAGACATAAAACCTAGAAAGGTCACTCTCTCCCTTCTCCCTTGAAGACCCTCATTCCAGAGGGGTCCAGCCTCAACCCAGAGGGATGGAATACTACGCAGAGAGGCCAGGAAGAATCTGAACAGAAAGGCCTTGCTGGGTTTCCCCCTCGGTCTGTAACCATTAGATCTTCCCCTTTTATCCAATCACATTTCTGCACAGCTGTCCATTCTTCAACGAACCTGAGTGTAAACACAGACACTTTGCCCTGGTCTTTGGGTCTTCGTTTCTGAAAGCGCCCATGTCAAATAAAACTTTGATTAGATTAACTTGTTTTGCTTTTCTGTTGTTAACCTGTCTTTTGTTATAAGAGTGTCAGTAATGACCCTCATGATGGGTGAAGAAAGGTATCCCACCTTTCACCCCCACAGGGACATGTGAGTTGTTTCCCTTTTTCAGCTGTTACACTAATGCTGCTATGGACATTCATTCACAATTCTGTGAGTGGACACACGTTTTCATTTCTCTCAGGTATATACCTACGAGTGGAATTGTTAGATCATATAGTAATTCTGTGCAATAGCTTGAGGAATGGCCAGACTGTTTTCCAAAGTGATATACCATTTTCCATTCCCACCAGTTCTAATTTCTCTACATCCTCACCAACACTAATCATTATCTGCCTTTGATTCTAGCCATCCTGCTGTATGCATCTCCTTGTGATTTTGATTTGTGTTTCCCTAAAGGGTAATGATATTTAGTATCTTTTCATGTGTTTTTGGCCATTTGTATGTCTTTTTAGGAGAAATATCTATTCAAATCATATCCTTTTATTATAGTAGATCCCCACTAGCTATAAGGGATACATTCCAAGGCCCCCAGTGGCTGCCTGAAAACTCGGACAGTACTGAACCCTACATGTACTATGTTTTTCCTATACATACAGGAAAACTAGGGCATTATTTCTGGTTTCTCAGTTCTATTTGCTGATCTATATGTCTGTCCTTATGAGAATACCTCACTTACTTGATTACTGTAGCTCTGTAATAAGTTTTGAAATTGGGACACGTGAATCCTGCAACTATTTCATCACTTTCAAGATTGTTTTGACGGAAGACATACAAATGGTCAGCAGACATATGAAAAAAATGCTCAGTCTTACTAATCATCCAAGAAATGCAAATCAAAGCTACAATGAGCTATCACCTCACCCCAGTTAGAATGGCTATTATCAAAAAGACAAAAAACAGCAAATGCCGATGAGGATGTGAAGAAGAGGAACTGTTATACACTTTCGGTGGGACTGTAAATTAGTACAGCCATTGTGGAAAACAGTATGAACGTTTCTCAAAAAATTAAAAATAGAGCTACCATGTGATCTGGCAACCCCATTACTGGGCATATATCCAAAGGAAAGGAAATCAGTATGTCAAAGAGATATCTACACTCCCCTGTTTATTGCAGGCTATTATCAATAGCCAAGATATGGATTCAACCTAAGTGCCCATCTACAGATGAATGGATAAAGAAAATGTATATATAAATGAAATTCTATTCAGCCATAAAATAGAATGCAATGGTGTCATTCATGGCAACATGGATAAACCTGCAGGATATTATGTGAAGTGAAATAAGCCAGCCACAGAAAGATAAACACTGCATGCTCTCACTGGTATGTGGAATCTAACAAAGCTGAGCTCACAGAAGTAGAGAGTAGAATAGTGCTTACCAGAGCGTGGGGGCAGGGAGAATGGGTACTCGTTGGTTGACAGGTAAAAGTTACAGTTAGGAAGAATAAGTTCTGGTGTTCTACTACACAGTATGGTGACTATAGCCAATAACAATGTATTGAATATTTCAAGAAAGCTAGAAGAGAGGATTTTGAATATTATTACCACAAAAAAATTATAAATGTTTAAAGTGATGGATATGCTAATTGTCCTGATTTGATCATTGTACATGTATACATGTATCGAAACATCATACTGTACCTCATAAATACGTACAATTATTATGTGTCACTTATAAACTTGAAAAAAAATTTAAAAAGAGATTGTTTTGGCTAGTCTGTGTCCCTTGCATTTTCATACAAATTTTAGGATCAGCTTATCAATGTTTGCAAAGAAGTCAAGTGGGTTTTTGAAAAGGATTGCATTGAACCTGAAGGTCACTTTGGGGACTTTTGCCTTCCTGACAATATTGTGTCTTCTGATCCATGAACATGTGATGTCTTTCCATCTATTTAGGTCTTCTTTAATTTCTTTCGACAGTGTTTTGTAGTTTTCAGAGTATGAGTTTTGCACCTCTTTTGGTAAACTTACTCCTAGTTTATTCTTTTAGATGTTATTACAAATGGAATTATTTTCTTGACATCATTTTGGTTTGCTCAATGCTACTGTACAGAAATACAATTGATTTTTTTGTATGGATCTTGTATTCTGCAAACTTGCTGAATTTATTCATTACTTTCAATAGTTTTTTAGTGGATTTCTTAGGATTTTCTATTTACAAGATCATGTCATCTGCGAATAGAGACAGTTTCACTTCTTGATGTCCAAGCAGCATATCTTTTATTTCATTTTATTGCCAAAGTACTCTGGCTACACCGTCCAGTACAATGTTGAATAGAAGTAGCAAGAGTGGCATCCTTGTCTTGTTTCTGATCTTAGGGGAAAATATTCAGTCTTTCACCACTAAATATGATATTAGCTGTGGATTTTTCATAGATTTCTTTTATGAGGTTGTGGAAGTTCCCTCTTCTTCCTAGTTTGTTGAGTGTTTTTATCACAAAGCGTGCTGAATTTTGTCGAATGCTCTTTCTGTATCTATTGAAATGATCCTGGGGTTTCAGTCCATATTCTATTGATGTGGTGTATTATCCTAATTGATTTCCTGATGTTAAACCAACATTATATTCCTGAGCATAGTATAAACATTTTTCTATATTGCTAATATTTTGTCAAGGACTTTTGTGTCTATATTGAAAGAGATATTGGCTCATAGTTTTTCTTTTCTTGTGATGCCTTTGTATGATTTTGGTATCAGTAATTAATACTGGCCTCATAGAATGAGTTGGAAAGTCTTCCCTTGTATTTTTTAGAGACGTTTGTGAAGAATTTGTATCAATTCTCTTTTTAAATGTTCGATAGAATTCATCAATGTGTGGTAGAAGTTGTCTGGTCCCAGGCTTTTCTTTGCAGGAAGTTGTTTTTTATTACAGTCTCTACTTTTTAATTCCTTTTAACTAAATCTCTACTTATTTTAGGTTTATTCCAGTTTTCTATTTCTTCTTTGAGTAACTGTGGTAGTTAGTGTTTTTCTAGGAATTTGTCCATTTTGTCTAAGTTATCTAGTTGTTGGCATATAGTTGTTCATAGTATTCCCTCATAATTCCTTTTATTTCTGGAACATGAGTAGTAATGTCCCTTTTTCATTTCTGATTTTAGTAATTTGAGGTTTCTCTCTTTTTTTCTTGTTTAGTCTAGCTAAAGGTTTGTCAATTTTGTTGATCTTTTCCAAAAACCAGCTTTTGGTTTCATTGATTTTTCTCTGTTGTTTATCTATTCTCTATTTCGCTAACTTCTGCTCTAAACCTTGTTACTGCCTTCCTTCTGCTTGCTAACATAGCTTTTATGACTTATTAAAAAGAAGAAAAAATTATTTATCCAGTATACTATTGATGGTCACTTGGGTTGTTTCCTGATTGAGGCTAGAGGCTAGTATGTATAAAGTTGTATGAACATTTTTGTACATTTATTTGTATGAACATACACTTTCATTTCTCTTGGGTAAATATCTAGGCGTGGAACAGGAATGGGGCAGATGTATGTTTAACTTTATATGAAACTGTCAAACAGTTTTCCTAAGTAGTTGTGCCATATTATATTCTAACTATTAATACCAGTCTATGAAAATACCACACCCTACCAATATTTGGTATTGTCAGTCTTTTTCCTTTTAGCCCTATGGTGGGATTATAGTGGTATCCCATGCTTTAGTTTGCATTTCCCTGATAATTAATGAGCCTGATCATCTTTTCACTTCTGTCAAAGTAGCTGCTCAAACTTTTGTCCCCTTTTCTATTGTGCTGTATGCCTTTTTCTTATTGATTTGAGTTCTTTATATATTTTGAATGTGTCTTTGTTAATAAACTATAGTAATCAAAGTCAATGAACTATTGCTACACACAATTATT
The DNA here is from genome assembly GCA_963575035.1 of Avahi laniger. Lineage (NCBI taxonomy): Eukaryota > Metazoa > Chordata > Mammalia > Primates > Indriidae > Avahi > Avahi laniger. Next base: position 24,118 of record CAUYSK010100961.1, read on the forward strand.
TATAAAAACTCACAGACATAATGTTGAGCAAAAGAAGTACATACTGTGTAATTCTGTTTACATAAAGCTCAAAAACAGGTAAAACCAATCTACTGTGTTAAAAGTCAAATGTATGGTCTCTTTAGGATATTAGGAAATAACTGGGAAGGGGTATAGGGGGACCTCTGGGGTCTCAATGACATTCTATTTCTTCAACTCTACACAGGTTACGCAGGTGAGTTCACTTTGTGAAAATCCTTGATATGCCACATTGTAGTCTGTATACTTTTCTGAATGTTACGTCTGAGCAAACTATTGCAAGGAAGGAAAATTGTGTTCTTGAAAAAATCTGTTGATTATCAAATACTTGATATTTATTAGCAGGGTCTCCACATAGGATGTCTTTCTCACTGTATTAAGGTGCTTATTTTCCTTTGTCTTGAATACTTTCCTTGTGCATACTTTATATTGTAAGACTAAAAATTTCGTTAATAATAGGTCAATAACGGAGCTTAATTTTTCCTTTGCTCTGGACTGCAGACACCTTGGCAAATAACACAATCTGAGTTCCCAAGGGCTGTAAGACTTTAAAATCTGTTGTTCCTTCCCCATCAATCCCATAATGCTGAACACAATGCTCATACAATGAAAAGCCGCAGCTAACACCGCTATAGCTGTCCCCCTAGGAATTCATTGTAAAAGGGTTTCACTGTACTTTGTGAAGCAATTTGGAATCCTTCATGATGAAAGGTTCCATATAAAGAAGGTAATATAATGGACTTGGCTTTCAACTTATTTCATTTAAGCCTTAACAGAAACATGAATCTACTATATTAGCATCATAAACCAATAGGTGCTATATAAATGCTGAATAGAAATATTCTGGGTGAATTAAATTGCAAATATAGCTATGTATTAGCTAAGTGCTTAACCAAGTAGTATGCAAATGTTGATTAATAAGGCAATTATACTCAATTAAAATAATAATAATAATGCTACATTCTTCTATATTTTTCCAATTCTCTGGGCACTCATTGACTTAGTCATTTGGGGTGAGTCTACCACCTAAATCTCAAAGCTAAATGCAAACTCACAAGAGATATCTCTTTAGAAGGAAACAGCCTTCCCCCTGGGTTGGCACCAAACCAAGACTCCAGCAATTGTGGGGGTTCGGGGGATAAAGGAAATCTCTCTAATATATGTGACTGACCTGATGCTTTTAAAGAGCCCGTGATACTCCCAGGTCCTGTTTAATATTGCCCAGGGTTACTTTTATGCTTCTTAGTGTTTCTTTGGGGACCAGATTCTCCAGCGCTTCCTTATATCATGATCACTAGGCATCATCCATGTCATCAAACAGTTGCTATGCTTCACCCCAAGACAGCGGTGACCAGAAATACCTAAAAAGTTATCAGAATGCTTTTGATAAAGGGTGTGTTAACATGAATTATTATCATCATCATCATTCCTTTTTTATATCATCTTTGGGGACTGAAAGGTGATCCCCATTTCTATAGAAGCTGCATTCAAAATATATATATATATTTAGTATCTGTGAGTCCAGATTTATAGAGAAATGTATTTACAGAGAAATATATTTACAGGGAAATGTATTAAATCTACAACTACTAGTTTTGCATGTATGTCAGATGAAGTATGCACCTTGATGGGTGAAAAATGGCATTTCTATTTCAACCTCTCATTTCCTGTGCTTTGCACAGCCTTCCTGTGATGGGACAAGTGCAGTAAGGTCTTTGCTAGAAATCAATTTTCTTACAGCTGTAGCCCTCTGTACAAAATAATATAAATCACAATCCTGTTGGAGAAAGTTTCAAATTTCACTTTGGATGGGCACACATTTGAAAATGTGGGGAGGAGGGACCGCCAGATTGGAGAGGCTGCTAAAGAGAGGATGGTGACCAGCTGTTTACAGTCGTCCTGAAGATGGGACCCAGCTTAACTGAAACAGGAAGGGTGGGGGTTTACACCCCTGCAAGAAAATGCAGTGAACTGTGCAAGTCCCTCACCTCAAGGAAAATATAGAATGAACCCTAGTCTTGTCTCTACTCCTTTTGGTTGCAACATCACAGATATTCTATGCAAGAAGATTCTTATCTTAAGAGAAGTCCAGGGAGTTTCAAAGCTCTTTTAACTGTGGAACAGTATGTTCAAGGAAATCTTAACATGAAACCTCAAATAGAAAACAAATAAAAGGCCCAGGATTCTCCCCAGGCCTCCTTTCCTTCCCCTCCAGCCCTCCAAGGGGGGACCTCTCAGTCTGTTATCACTGCTCTACTCTAGTGGAATGAAGATCTGCAAGGTGAGGCCACTGTTAGTTACACCCACAAAATCTTCAGTGACACTTCACGAATAAGATGTTACCTGAACCAGGCTCTGCATGATCATGGACTTTGCATGGGGGATGTGTCTCTCAGGGTTCTGTGTGATTGGATGGGGTGGGGGGAACCACTCCAGGCACACCTAACTGAAAGGAATGAAACGCAGGGAATGAAGTGCCTGCCAAGTCACTTCATTGACTTGGAAGGGCTGGAGGAATAAGTCAGGGGGTCGCCAGGCTTGATGGTTGGCTTCAAGGTCACACCACAGCCTCTGTGATGCAGAGGTCAGGAGACTACCAGGAACTGAATTGCCTCCACTTTGGCTACTGCCACCGTCATCCTGCACCCGAGAAGCTGGTGGGGCCCAGCTGCTGCAGACAGCCGCAAGCAGTGCTTGCTTTTCAGGCAGTACCACGGCAGGAAGACGGCCGCTGCTCCTCTCTGTCTTCCAATCTTCAAGATGCAAGGGCATCTCACTGCAGAACCCCAGTGGCATCCAGAACCACAGCCTCCAAGGAGTCTGAGAATATAGCTTTAGTCTTCCAGCTCTCAAGAAGGAACTAGAAGGATCTCATTGAATCTGGTGCAGAATTGGGGGAGAGGCAACGTTTGGGAAGAGCCTGAGCAAATGTGGTGCTGATGCAAACCGGAGGATGAATTCCGGGGCTGGAAAGCTGCAGTCCTGCTGTGAAGTCAACAACAAGCTCGGGCAGCCTTGCTGGATTCATGGAGGGCATGGCACTTCCTTCCATAGAAAAGTTCAAGAATATCTCAGGAAGTTTCCTTTAGGATGATTTGAGATGCAATCTTTGATTTCTTTCCTATTTTGGTAACACAAGAAATTTACGTTCATTGTAAAAATATTATAAAATACATTCACTCAAAAAAAATAATAAAAGCCACCCATAATCCCATCATCCAGATATAATCACATATTGGTGACTCTCCCTCCAGACATTCCAGGGTTATTTTACTATGATATCATGGTTTTCAACTTTTTCTTTACTTACGGATAATTTTCCTAATTATTAAATGGATTTTCAGTGATATTAGCAATAACAGCCACATTATTGATAGTATTCTGTTATGCTAGTGTCCCATACTTTATTTAATAAATACTTTATTTAACATCCCCCCTTTGTTGGACATACCAGTATTCTAGGTTAATAGTGATGAGATAAATAGAAAAGTCAATATTGCAGAGGAGGCTGGAATTGGGAGGTGCTTACAGCAAAAGTATCAATGACATGTGAAGAGGCAGCAGAACTCACAATGTGTTGGAGCTGGAAAGAACTTAAGCATCATCCTCATCCATCTTTCTCATGCAACAGACGGGGGCAATGGAGACCACGTTACACTCTCATTATCACAAACTCTCCAGCCAGCCCTTGTTCTCTGTGTTTCTTTATCCTGTGCTAAGTCATGCACAGTTGTTATCAAAACTCCAATGTAAACAGCAACTCACAGAAAATATGACTTAAAGAACAAGGACAACAAAAATCCAAATTATAATAATTCCATTCCATCCCATTCACCCAGCATTTATTAAGAGATTACTCTGCGGCTAACACAGTGCTATGAGAAGGGGTTAAAAAACCAAATAAAGACCCTACCCCCAACACAGTTACTGACTTCCAAAGGAGATGAGAAGGAATCTTTCAGTCGCATTGAGGCACCTGCTTGTCCTACCTATGGAATGGCCCTGGGTCCCAGATAATTTCTTCTACATCTTCTCACCTCTTGAGTTTCAGTTGTGAAAAAAGCAGGAAAGTGAGAAAGAAGTGTGTATGGTTTTATATCTTCCAATACAAGCACATTTAAGACCTGCTCTCTAATATTTTTCTTGTCTAGGCATCCCCATCTTTTTTTATTTTTTAATAAAGCAAAAGGAAGTTATCCCTTGTGGTTTGCAGTGAGAGTTCATTATCAGAGAAACACTTGGTTTTTAAATGGTGTTAACACTGAAACCCTCTTGTCTTTTTCTAGTTAAGATTTCCTCATCTTGATCCTCTCTCCTCACATATCGATCACACACTGCATGCTTCAAAGTGTTCACTTAAGCATGCCACTTTTTCCAGGAGAGTAGCTAACTCTTAATATGCGGCAGGTTTCCTATTACACTTCCCTTGCTTTAAAAATACCTTGAAAGAGTATTTACTCTGCCAATAAAGAAACCACCCAGTCCAAAAAGCCTTTGCAGAAATTCTCCCAAAGGGAGCTGCACTATAAGTGGGGAAGATGTGGCCATAACATGCACACACTGCGTGGGGCTCCCAGACCCATCTATTGACTGGCCCCACTCGCATGGAGACGAAGCTTCCACCCTCCACTCCCTCTCACGTGACTTTCAGCTTCTGGGGCCTCAGCCACAGGCATCTGAAGCTGTTTGGGGATTATGAATTCCAAGCATGGTTTAAGATCTGGTCATGTTGCTCTGTTGTTCTTGTATTTCCTCTGTTTGACAATTCGTAGCTTTTAATTTTGGGAGGGTCAGAGTAATAGCTCTTAAGCAGATGGCTGTAATTGGTCCCCAGGGGTGAACTTTGGGAGGGAGTTTGGATGAGACTCTCACCAAGGTTTAGGGTTCTGTGACTCATTGGGCTTGACTCAAGGCCAGGAGTGAAGTTGCTGATTGCTTCCAACCTGTTCTTCGGCGAGTAATAAATGTCAATTGATCTTTCCTCATATTCTAGAAACCATATTCATATAAGAGAACATGAAAAATAGTATGTGCTAAAAATGCATTCACGGGAGCCAAACTCATGCGTGCTTAGAATGAAGACGTTGCATCCAGTCCATTTGTCATTCTTTGTATGTCCAAGTTTTAGTTACAGGATGTTTTCAAATAGTTTACATTTCTCTTGGGACATCTTCCCTAACCAAATGTCATACTAGTGTTAGCCAGGAGTTATTTGGATTTGCTCAATTCTTTTTTTTGTTTGTTTTTTTTTTTTTTGAGACAGAGTCTCACTCTCTTGCCTGGGGTGAGTGCCGTGGCGTCAGCCTAGCTCACAGCAACCTCAAACTCCTGGTCTCAAACAATCCTACTGTCTCAGCCTCCCGAGTAGCTGGGACTACAGGCATGCGCCACCATGCCCGGCTAATTTCTTCTATATATATTTTTAGCTGTCCAATTAATTTCTTTCTATTTTTGGTAGAGGTGGGGTCTCACTCTTGCTCA